>JAQGCA010001247.1:0-18749 GCA_034698945.1 Protaphorura quadriocellata
GTAACGTTAAAAGTATGCACCCCCAACCCACACTCTTATGACAGGGAGGTTCATATAAAAGTTCATTTTTTCGTTTTCCCATAAGGCTAATGTTAAAGGTACGCTCCCAGTCGTACCTCCCCTCTACTCTGCACTCTAATTTTGAAAATTCGTTTTACTTTCACAAGGTAAAATCGAAATACCGAACTAAACCTCTTTTTGTCTGAAAAATTATTAATTATTGCAAGCCCAGAAAGCATAGTTTTTGTTCAGAAATTATTACTAAGCTTTATCTAAGTTGAGGCTAAAAGTAAAAACGAATATATTAATCTACCGCCCACGGCGAATGCGGTGATTGAAGTGGCACCTCTGCATTTCTGTCGGCCAAGCCGCTAAACTTAGTGGGTTGGGACTATCACGATGTCGTTCCGAAAGTCACAGGCTACGTATCCAAAATCCAGCCAAATATCTAACAGCCTGGCTCTATGCCCGATGTGTGGTGTCCATTTGCGGAATCCTCCTTCTTCATTTCCGTCAGGCAGTGGGACCTTACCTAATACGGATGCTGTAAAATTATTTTAATTGCGTCTGCAAATACGGAATATAAAAGTTTCCTGTATTAGGCTTAACGATATTAATACTTCAGCGTTTCTGGAATATTGAAGTCCAATGGTGAAATAGTTTGTGAATGATTAGGCATCTGGGATGAGTAAAATGAGCATGTCGCGCCGAGTTACAGATAATTCAAATTACTGTTGTCTCCAAACGCATGTCTGAACGTCAATGTCACGTAACTCCGGTAAGCTGTGAAGTTAAGTTCATTTGGCATTTCCAGTCAGGTCATACTGGCGGAGGTTCTTTTTCACTTTCACAATTTAGGGCGTTAAAAGTTAAGACATTTGCGTACATAAAAGTATACAAGATTATGAGAGTACGAAAAAACATAGCTATTTTGTCTTACGTATTGTAATAATTAAACTTAAATAACATAATATGATTATATCATGTAATGTAACGATATAATCATCAAACAATCATTTAATTTGGGACGACAAAATTATCGTCTCTACACTCGTCTCATATCCACGAACTCTCACCTTTACTGTAGGTCAATGTTGCTCCATTCTCGTGCTCAATGTCGTATGAATAATTCAGCATATAATAGATTTGAATGCCAAGGAATGTCTTAATTTGGCTTGACTCGCCCTAAAAAACGAGCAAGGTCTCAAAAGTAAAGCATTATGTTAAACCTGAAACCTAAACCATGTACCACGTTCTAAAAATATGACATGAAATACAGTGAGGAGCAGAAGTCGCAGTACACCCCGACATGCCCAACTGAGAAATTTTGAGTGTTTTTGGAGCGAAAAATTTGAAAGATCCAATCACCCCCTAGAGATTGTGACAAGAATCATCTTCTATTAACTGTGATTGGGCATTTCGAATTTAAAGTACTCGAAACTTCTCAGTTGTACATGTCGGGGTGTCATGCGACTTCTGCTCCTTACTGTAAATTGTTAGGTTGCCTCTACTCATATTTTAATAGAATGCAAGAGAAAAACGTGAAATCCATCTCCACCTGTCAATCTACTGGGCGTTATCCGAACTTGGATAAGCATTTGACTTTTTTTTGTTTTTCCAAATATTCATCAGGATTGCTATCTCGGCTAACTTCTGGTCACATAGTCATATCTACTCAAGCAAGCACACAGACGAACAAAGAATTACAGAGAAAGCCATAGGCAGGAGTTTAATCCGGGACCTCATTGAATGGTCCCGGATGGTTTTGCCAATTGTAATTGATAGATAGTTGACTTGGTTTTGACACTTAAATAAATATAAACTTGAACTTGAACTTGAAGGTCAACCTCAAGAACGAAGTACTGTACAACTCGAAACAGATTCAAGACTGCATGGGCCTGTTGAGTGTTGAACAATCAAGCATTGAATGTGCTTGTCCGATGTGATGATTTTGTTGATGAATATGCGTGTCCGATTGAACTGGGGTGTTCACAATTTAATCTAGATTTTGACTGTTTTAACTCCAAATTCTAAATTTTCAATTTACCTGATGTCAGTCACAGTTAACAATTTAAAGCAAAACGTTAAATATCATATCGTGCAGGCCGGAACGCCTGGAGTTTTTGGAGCAGTCCGGAAATCGTAATTAATTTTATTCCTCAGTAAAAATTATCACAACTATTGTATTGAATTTATTTTTTGAAAGCTCTCACGATTTTTTCAAGATAGAATTAAAATCAGGTTTTCAAATTAGTTCAAAATTACAACGCACATCAGGTCTTCAGGAAGTGGAGATTCAAAATTTTGTCAAAAAAGCCTTTGAGGAGCAGGAGGAAGATGGTGACTCCGATGGCAGGTTCGCAGGACGTGTCCCAACAAAGTTGAAACCCAAATTGGTCATCACTAGGTCAAGGACAGTCTGTCCCGTTCACTTCTACATATGAACCTCGTTCCATGTTCCAAAGCTAAACACACGGACACGCTGGACAATTAGATAAATGGACAGATAAAAGCAATTTCATTATTTGGTCAGTCCTCTGAATGAACTGTTGTAAATATGAGAACCATTTTGGCCATCTCTTCGTAATGTCCGTTGGCAGGGTAAAAGAGATTTTGCAGAGCTGCGCACACAGCATGACTCAATTGGATCTAATTAATTTAAATTAATTCGAAGGATCACTATTGGAGTGATTACGAAGGAAACACTTGGCCAATTTAAGTTGCCTTTAGTTAATTGATTTGGTTCCGCTTCTGTGTAATCGGCTTAAACTAATGTACATATTGATGCTCAATTTTTATGGTTGTTACTTGCTTATGTACAAGGTGGTGCATAACATTTAATCCAACCCGAGCTTCCCCCAATCCTTAGTCTAAGTTGGATGTGCTCAGAAAAAAAGTGAGATGTGCAATGCGCAGAGAATTTCTTTTGGAATAATCGAACCCTGGACTGCTGCCTTAAAGCCCAACACTCACAAATAATGCATAACACGCATAAAATTCTCTAGAAAATGTAAATGTTGGTATCTTTCCGTAAACTCGTCTGAACGCGAGCAAAAAATTCAGAAAACTATTATCCACCCAGTACATTCAGAACGACTACTAATTACATTAAATTATTCATGTGCTTCTTCATTGACTTAATTAACATAAAGATGTGTAATTGTCTTAATTGCGCTGATTGTTATTCGGTCGAAAAACTCCCGAATATAAATACTTGGAGCCAACTAAATGACGTTATTTCCTCTTTTCGAAGGTGTTGCCAGAGCATATAAATTCGAAATTTCTCGATTAAATTATGAAAGGGTTCAGTATATTCACTTGTATTCTGCTTGGCGCTGTCATCGGAACTTTATCCGGTAAGGTGACCATTCAAAATTACTAGGAATTCAAATATTGACTCAGCTTTCTGTAATGACAATAATTTTGGCCACAAATTTGGGATGTTAGGAATTGATGTGTGTATATTAAAAAATAAACTCTATGGTCAGATTCCGAGGAATTGTCGTCCGACGCCATGGATTGTGTGGAAGGATTTCATCCATTCTACAGACATGCCAAGAAATATCGCGAACAGTGTGAGGAATTCTCTCCTCCAGATCGTGAGTTAATATATTTATAGAACACTTTATACTGGCGGCCGTTGGATTTGACAAGATTTTTGAAAGTTGTATTCCTTGACATCCTGCACAATTAGGTGGGGAGTGTTTTGACAAGCTCCGGACACCAGAAATGAATGCCAAATTAAAAGAGTGGAGAGAAAGATGTGAAGACATTTTTCACAATATTCCGTATTCCCAGAAGATGGAGAGTTTATTGGAACAAGATGAATGGTCAAGAGGGTGATGAAATTTATTACATAATATGCGTGTCCGTTCCTTTTCCTTATCGGCTGGCACACATCTTTCGAATCAGTTTTACTTTTATAATCCAATAATGGAACTAAAAATCCAATAAAAGTGAGACAAAGATCAATGACATTGCTGGAATGCATTCTAAGTTTACAGTAAATATTAATTTTGGCCGTTTGGTGGGTTATCCCTAGTAGTGAATGTGAAAAGAATTTGTTTTATGAGAATTAAAAATAAATTCCTGCTACTTATGGCCCAGCCCTCGTATTATTAACGAAAATATTGATTAATTTCACCACTTGAAAGAAAAAAAACTCGGAAACCTCGATTGCCGGTGTAATTAAATCCAATTAAGCGAATGGGGGTGGTGAATACTTAAGAATCGTAATTTTATTATATCCTAATTTTCCTGGACAAATTGCTGCTTAATTAATTTGCGACCTCCAGTTGTGTAATTTGCTCAATTACATTACATAGACTCCTTTTATTAAATGTCGATTATTAAGACCACGCCACAACATCCAAACAAGGCTTTATTTATTGTGTTAGAAAGCATATTCTGGTTCACTGTAATAAAATTGAATTTACCACTTCAAGAAATGCTCGTGAATTCGAAAAGCGATGGATTTTCCCTACGTAAAATTATGGACACCCCATTAGACTCAGAATTTTGCGAGGAATCCAAATCTGAAGAAATTTGTAAAGATCGGATGAGTATTTCTTGAGATAAACCTGAATTGATAAGCAATCGCTTATATGGTCCATTGCCATTCGTTTTTACAACCGCGTTTCCTTAATTACCAAAATACTTCCAATCGGTAATAAGGTATCGTTTGGTAAATGATTTCATTTCGAAATTTAAAAACATTTAAACATTTAAAGGGACTCGATGACGAGCCGAAGATTTAGCTCGCATATAGGTTGAACTTAATTGACTTTGATACACAACTGGTCATTTAGAGTAGAATAATGGACTAGAGCTTGGAAATCCCGTATTAATTTGTTGGGGGTGCAATTAGTGATTAATTAAGCATCGACGACTTTTAATGAAATTTCGTTAATACTTGGTCGAACAACTCCCGACTATAAATACTGTGGATCAAACTAATTCAGGTTACTCCCTCTACTCCAAGGCATTTTTTGCTGTATCTCAAACTCAAATCTAATTCCATTTAATTATGAAGGCCTTCACAATATTCACTTGCCTTCTGGTTGGCGCTGTTATCGGGACTTTATCTGGTAAGGTGACCATACACAATTACCAGGATTTCAAATATTAACTCAACATTTAATTTAAACTGTTGTTTAGTTAGATCAGCTGGGTGCCCCTATATGTATTTATTATATTATTTGTAGGCAATATAATGTCCACAATCTCCAAAAATTGAATCATGTTTGTGGATAACCCAGATTTCGTCAATGTTTTCATTGTTTTTGGAATTTCTCAAAATCCTGTCACTACGGATCCTTTCAAAATTATAACTCGGTCAAACCTAAATCATAATTTTGACCGATGCATATATTTAAAAAAAATATACGTTAGCAGATTCCGAGGAATTGTCGTCGGATGCTTTAGATTGTTTGGAAGGCTTGCATCCATTATTCAAACAAGACAAGGCACACAAACAGAAGTGCAGGTTATGAATACAAAGATGGCTTCATTGACGGGATAGGGGTGGACCCACATCAAGAAAAGCGTGAGCCGAAATTGTTAAATGTGTTCAATTTGAATTATGTAGTGTTTGTCATAATTATCATTTTACAATTTGATAAATCAGAACTTCATTGCACTCTTGAACAGAATTCTTTTCTCCCTAAAATTAACATATTTTCTTAGGTTGGGAGTGCTACGACAATTTCCGGACACCAGAAATCGACGCCAAATTGTACGATTTGGAAGAGAGGTGTGATACGATTCTTAGCGCGGTTCCATCTTCTCAGAGGTGGATGATCGAGAAATTAATGGGGCAAGATGAATGGTCCAGAGTGCTATAAATTGTTTGAAACGTCTGTCGTAATCGCCTAACGTACGCACTCACTTATTTACTAATTTTGCTTTGTAATCGAAAATGAGATTTGATAAACGAATAAAATGTGAGACAAAAATCAGTAATAACTTTCATGGAAAGCGTTTCATTTAGTTCAAGTTTTCGTTCAGTCATTACCTTCGCCCCAAAAGACGGCTAAATGTACAGGGTGTCTAATATGTATTGTCCCCCCTCTACAGTAGTGACCACAATAGGCACAGCCACACCGAATACATCGTTGGGAAGATCAGGTCAAGTGGGTTCTCTGACATATCATTTGAGCGTAGTAGCGCTGCGCTCGAACGCGCAGCGCTCGTAGTTGTGGTAGAAAAAAACAAACAGGTTTTTGCCTTTTTTCAGCCGCTTTTTCACGGCCTTTCGTCTGAAAACCTTGAAAATTTCAAAAATTTGAAAAACAAACTTCACCACTGTTTTCCCAAGTGCATTTGAAAATTTTGAGCCAAGATTTCACAATTTCTAAGCAAGTCGATTTTGTCTCAAAATCTTTATTTCGGGTGTTTTCAGAAAGAGTTGAATTTTGAGACAAAATCGACTTGTTCAGAAATTGTCGAACCAAAGCTCAAAATTGTCAGAAAGCACTTGGGAATGCGGTGATGAAGTTTGTTTTTTGAATTCTTGAAGTTTTCATGGCTGCTCAGACGGAAGACCGTCAAAAAGCGGCTGAAAAACTGCGAAAATCCAATTTGTAATCTTTCACCGCGCGCGAACGAGGTGCGCTACTGTCCTCAGATGACATGTCAGAGATCCCACTTGAGCTGATCTTTCCGAAGATGTATTGGGTGTAATTTGTGCAATTTGTGGTCACTGGTGTAGAAAGGGGACAATACCCTCCGAGCATTGATCCACCCTCTGAGCTGATAAGAAATCCTTCATGTGATGGTCGAGAAACCAACCCTGTGAACTCTGCAGTAGTGGGAAATGACACGACCTCTAACTCAATGAACTCTTCCAGTGACTCTGTGAACTCTCCTGGGACTTTGACACGTATCAACTCTAAAAATGTTACTAATAAACGGGGGATTCGATAAGAAAAATACACAACTCTGAATTCTGTGCTATGTTTACACCTGTAACGTATCAGTACTACATATAGATTATTCTTGGTTTTAACCTAATTTCTATTCTGACTTCATTCTGACTTATCATTCACCACTGTGTATATTTGTAACAACGTAATCGACATGCATACTTTGTTTTTGACAAATAAGAAAAAGTATGAACTGGTTTTGAATTCCAGGTGACAAGTCACTGCAGTACGTAGGCAGTGAAGTTGAAGTAATTTTTGATTATTCATATGTAAGTATCGACTCTGCTTCTAAATCTTTTTTTGTACATTATATATTTATTCTGACTTCTCATTCTCCATTGTGTATATTTGTAACAACGCAAGGACCCATTGGGATGTTGTGATATGATGAAATAAAATAAAATAGAATAAAAATAAAATACATATTAGACACCCTGTACAGAGAGCAAGATATTGTAATAATTCGCAGTAATGTGGACACGTTATTTCTCCGCGTTGCGTTGGTCGAAAAAATGAGCAGATGTGCCAATACGATCTTAACTAAATGTACTTATAATAAAGGAAGCCCAGAAATGCGGAGTAGGGCTAATTAGTTAAATTCATCCCTACATAATTCCAAACAGTCATAAAGTATCATTGCTCTAATGATTCTATTTCAAAATTTCAAAATTATTTAAACATTTGTCTTGATTTGAGACTGGATGAGGTCGCGGAAATTTATACACCTAGGTTCAACTATACTGTCCTTGACTCAACCTACCATTTAGAGTAAAGCAATGGAGTAGAACCTGAAAATGCCATATTAATTTGCTGGGAGTTTAGTTTGTTGAAATTTCAATTTGTTATAACTTGGGGGGTTAAAAAGATTTACAGGTTTATTGGACACTTAGCATGACTCAATTCGTTCGAATTATTTTAAATTGACTCGAAGGATCCCTCGTTGGAGTAAATGACCAACGAATCGCCTAGAGAATTTAAGTTGGCTGCGGTTAATTGTTTTGATTCCTTTTTGGTGTAATTGCCTTTAGCTACAATTTCTGATAGTAGTTACGTGCACATGCACAGGGCAGGGTGGTGCTTGGTGCACAACATTAAATCCAAACAGCATCCCTCAATCCTCAGGCTCAGTTGGGTGTGGCTAGATAAAAGTGAGTTATGCAATTCACAGAAAATTTATTTTGGAGCTCATTCAGCTATGATCGCGTAAAGTTGTGCATACAATATCTTTCTCGGAAAGGTAACTTGAAAAAAATATTCACTCTCGCTTGATATTTTTGTCATTAGGCAATAAATGATATCAACCGGTTGATTCCACGCTAACGGCCAAATCGATCGGAATAATTACAGTCTAATCTTTTAGATAATTGCAGTCTTGGTTTCTATTAAGAAACAAAGAGTGCCGAGAACTTTAAGGACAGGAGCGAACATCCAGTTCGTAACGAATTGAAAAGTGCGCCGACCAGGAATCAAACCCCGGACCTGAGGCCTTAAAACCCAACACCCACTAATAGGTTATTCTCCACCCAGTACATTAAGGACAAATTACAAATTACATTGAATTTTTCCAGGACTTCTTCATGGACTTAACGAACATAAAATGTGTAATTGTTCTAATTGCACTGATTGATACTTGATCGAATAAAATCACGAATATAAATACTGGAGGCTGAACTAATTCACGTCATTCCCTCTTTTCCACAGCATTATTTGTCAGAATTCAATTATGAAGGTTTTTACCATAATCAATTGTCTTCTGGTTGGCGCTGTCATCGAGACTTTATCTGGTAAGGTGGCCTCCAAAACTACAAAGAATTCAAATATTTACTCAACAACAATTTTTTTTTATTTAAAATAATCGGTTGTTCAGTTTGATCCACTTGACTTGGATGCCTCTATATTTATTATTTTGTGTATAAGCAATATTTACAATCAAGTCTCCCCAATAAATGGATTTTATGTAAGATAACCCGGATTTTCTGAATTCTATTTACAGTTTTCGCAATTTTTTAAAGTCCTGTCCTTACGGACCCAATTGATGCGTATACAAAAATATTTATTTAAAAAAACTTAATGGTTAGATTCAGAGGAATTGCCGTCAGACCTGTTGGATTGTTTGGAAGAGATCCATCCATTGTACAGACAATCCAAGAAACATCGCAAAAAGTGTGACGAGGAATTCCCTCGTCCTCCAGAGAACTTCAACGAAGATGGGATTGATATGACTTCGGACCCACATCAAGAAGAACGTGAGTTAAAATACTTGCAGAACACCGAACATTCCTTAAAGCATAAAATTTGGTCGTTGGATTTGTTTGGATTTTTTGAAAAAATGTAGTCTTTGACATCCTGCACAATCTTAGTGGATGTTCTGATGTTCTACCTCAAGAGTCTAATTATTCGGGTGCTAAAAGTACACTAGTAGCCGAATTGTCACACTTTTTGAAAGTCAAGCCGTACAGCTTTTGAAATCTACATTATGTTTGTTTAGGTTGGCTGTGTTATGAAGAGGTCCACACACCAGAATTCCAGGCCAAATTCAAGGATTTGGTAGAAAGATGTCATGATATTATTATCAATATTCCGGATTCCCAGAATGAGAAGGTCGAGAGTTTAATGGAGCAGGATGAATGGTCAAGAGGGTGATGGATGAGATGTGCGCGTCCGTTGCGGCACACATCTCGACAGTTTTACTGTTAATCCAATAATAGAACTAACAGTCAAATAAAAGTGAGATAAAAATCAATGTCTTTCATGGAATGCTGGAATGCCCTTTAAGTTTACACACATAAATTATTTTGGCCGTCAGTCAGTTACCCCTAATTATGGTTTTGTTAATTGTAGCTGATAAAGCATGTGCGAATCGTCCGCCAATTTGTTCTAGTGAAAAAAGCAACCCTACTAGTCAGTCCTTCACTGCCCGACTCGTAATTAACTAATTGTCGTCAAATGGGTGTGCATTGTACATTAAGAAACCAGTACACGTAGAATGACTCAATTGCAATTGCTTCTAATTATTTCAAATTGACTCGAATGTTCACTGCGTGGAATTAAATGACCAATGAATTACCTCGCTAATTTAAGTCGGATTTAGTTAATTGTTGTGATTCCTTTTTGGCGTAATTGCCTTTACATCTGTTGAATTTTGATGGTTGTTAGGTGCACATGCACAGGGTGGTGCATAACATTTAATTCAAACAGTATCCCTCAATCCTCAGACTGAGTTGAATGTGGCTAGATAAAAATGAGATGTGTATTTCACAAAAAATTTATTTTAAGTTATGACGAATAGGTGCTTGGTTTTGACTCACCCTGTGGATTACTACAGTATTGGTTTCTAGTCAGAAAATAAGTAATACCAAGAACTTTGAGAACAAGTATCGAGCGAGCATACAGTTGTGCAAGAAATTGGGAAGTACGCCAACCAGGAATCCAACACCGGACAGGACCGAATGCTATAAAACCCAACACTCACTAATAAGTGATTATCCACCCAGTACATTCAGGACGACTACAAATTATATTAAATTATCCCAGTACTTTTTAATTGACTTAACGAACATAAGATGTGTAATTGAGCTAATTAGGCCGACTACTACTTTAGATCAATTAGCTCCCGACTATAAATACTGCTGGCTGAGAAGTAATTAAGGTTATGCACTCTTTTCCAAAGCATATATTACCAGTTCACAGGAATTTGAAATTTTTCTATTCAATTATGAAGGCCTTCGTCATAATCACATGTCTTCTGCTTGGTGCTGTCATCGGGACTTTATCAGGTAAATATCCAAACTACAATGAATTCACACGACGACTCAACAATTAAATTAAACGTTTGATAGTTAAATCTATGACAAATTGACGCGTAATATTTTTAAAAAACATTTCCGTCAGATTCCGAAGAATTGTCGTCAGACTTGTTGGATTGTTTGGAAGAGATCCATCCATTGTACAAACAAGCCCAGGCAATTCAAACCAAGTGTAAAGAGGAATACCCTCGAGCTCCAGAGAACTTCAACGAAGATGGGATCGATATGACTCTAGACCCGTATCAAGAAGCGCGTGAGTTAAAATATTTAAAGAACACCGTACAGTCCTTTCGGTCAGAACTAGGCAGATGGATTTGGCTAAATTTTTGAATGGATGTGGCTATTGAGATCCTGAATAACTTTTGTGAACGTTTTACCCTGGAAAGTTTTACCGATCAGCCACTAGAAATAAATGGGTCTTCACACAAAATTTGTTTCCTTAGGTTGGCAGTGTTATGACAAATTCGAGACACCAGAAACCATGGCCAAATTGAAGGATTTGGAAGAAAGATGTCATGAAATTATTATTAATACTCCTGATTCCCAGAGAGAGAAGGTCAAGAGTTTAATAGAGCAAGATGAATGGTCAAGAGATTGATAAAATTTGTGAGATATCTGCGAGTCTGTTCCGTATCATTCGGCATACATCATTCAAATTAGTTTTACCTTTGTTAATCCAATCATAGAACGAAAAATCGAATAAAATTGAGACAAAAACCAATGATTTTCATGGTATGCTGGATTGCATTCTAAGTTTATAGACATTATTAATTTTGGCCGTCACGCCGCTTACCCCCAAAAGTGAAATCTAATGTTAATGCTTAATTAATATTAATTAAACGCCAAATAGGAATTGTAATACATTATGAAAATTTCGACCTAATTTGACTCTGTTCCAGTCTGTCTTATATTTTTAAAACTTATTGAACATAATTACCCTTGAACAATCTACTTGGGATTAGGATTAATTCCACCTTCTATATACATACATATTTAGTTTGCATTAAAGTAACTAGACTTGGACTAATTCCCTTTATTACGTTGATTTCCTTCCATGGGTGTTTCTATTAAATGGGGACTATTGAACGCATTCCACTAATCTAAACCAAACCAAACTTTTACACCAATGCACCACAATATATTTGCATGTATGCCGGATAATTCTCCGAGTAATAACATTAATTTTTCTCTGGAAAACGTACAACTAGATTGATTGGCATCGTAGTCGCATTCCTTGCCACCTGGTGTTCAGGTTTTGCAGGTGTATTGTGTACCTCGAAAGCAAATTCAAATCAGCGACTTGCGGTTTGTGGGTCAGGAATAGTCATATCGCCCTCGTCTCTGTCCCACTCGGATTAATCATGTGTTTATTGAATGAGAAGCAGCCATTGGAAATCGGATTTTTCTATGGGTTAGTTAAAACTATGAGTGGGTTAAAATAACACAAATATTTCATCAGATAGATGGCACACAAATGCAGTTTTCTACGTACGTTTTGCACAGATTCGATCACTTCGTGGTGTTCTTGATTGTTCTCTTGTCTGTGGGTGGATTCCTAGTTGCAGTTGTGATTGTGATTAAATATGCAGACAATATTCTTAAAGAATTCTCGACTTCTTTAGCGATTTGCATAACATGTGTCGCCTCTCATTATTTATTCAATGTCAACCTCAATTGGCCCTTCGAACTTGAAACCGTAATTATGTCATCGCGTCCACGGCCATTTACAGTACAACTGGAACCGCATCACCACAGTGCGAAGAGGGCGCGGTCACTGAGAAAAGTACATCGGACTATGTGCATGTACCTTAGGCTGGATTTTATTTAAATATATAGTAGCATTTTGACTTGGGGTGACATACCATGATATATTATTTATAATTTGTTTACTGCATATAATTGTACATTCCATAATTAAAGAAAAATATTTTCGAGATTAAAATTTCAATTTTTTTTATATTCATTTGTCATTCGTCCAATTACTTACAATTTCATTTGATTCAAGACATAACGTTTTACACATACAGATAGATATATTAATTTTGTGCACCTGTTCGGATGCCTTGACTAGCGTTGTAAATACCCAAAGCGCCCGGGAATATTCCCGGGAACTATTTTTTTGTGCCCAGGCGGGCACTTTCAAATCAAAATTTCGAGAGAAGACGACCGTTTGTCATTCTAACTCGTCCCGTAACTCGAAATTACGTAAAAATTGAAGAGTTCTACTGTCGAAATCTGGGTAGAAAAATTGCCGGTAATGCTGTATATTTTTTCCTCTCACCAAGTCAAGAGTGTACGACAGTCAACTAGAAGTCAATGGCGTCAAATACAGAGACAAAGCATTCGGTGGATATTAGCAATAACGTAACATTTCTAAACATTGAACGGCAATAGCCCCTGATTTGTATACCGTAAGTGACCTCTTAGAACCCGAGTGCTTAATAGAACCCGTCAATCTCCATATAACCAAACGGAGAAAGTGATTAAAGGTGTATTTGACTTTTCAAAGTGCCCGAAAGAATAGAGCCCCCGGGGATCTGTTACATCGCTTAGGGTAACACAGTGCGACCGTAGTACATACGTAGCATAAATGAGATACGAGTTAGACAATGATTTTAGTAATTAACACGTGTAATCTGGTAATGACAGACCATGATTTCGATCAATTCTGTTTAAAGCCCAGAAGAGTGCGTATATAGGTTTGCGGTTAGTTTGATTTGCTGTTTTTAGATCACTTACATAAGTAACAATACGGACTCAGGTGATAAACTAAAATTATGGACAGTTATTAATTTTATAGACGACCAGTAGTACAGACAGTACAGTAAAAATTTTATTCTGAACCGCAATTTCTTATTTTGAAAGATAATTACATTTTATGTCAAGCGAATATTTGTAACACCTTCTCACACGCGTTTTGAACCTGTCAGTGTCAGTGACGACGGTAGCATACATTCAGTTGACAGCTTTCCGGATTACCAAAATGATATGTCTGAAAATGATTCCTAATAGCTATATTTATTGTAATTGCTCTGAAAGTTAAATAAATTCCTATTTTGCTCGAGTATTAGTTCGTCTTATTAATTATATTTTTAGAAATAGAAACCGGTCCCGAATACAACCCCGGTCTCAAATACTAACCGGGTCTGACGGCGGCAAAAAAGAATACTAACCCGGGTTTTTACTCGGTATTTTACGGTATTCTGACTTCGAAAACATTGGATAGCCTGTGCCACACAGATCAAATTTCTGAGCTGGCCCCTCCTCAAAAAAATCCTAGTTCCGCCACTGCTGACGAGAAGTTGGCTAACGGAGAATGTAGACCTGACCCGTACGCTAGTGTCGGAGAACATATGTACAAATACCGTAAATGATCGGATACACTACTGACGAGATAGGTCGTTCTTCGTCGTCCAATAAACGCCGGATCAGCAAGTGCCGTCTTTAAATAATCGCCAGGGCCATTTCGGTCATTTAGGTTAGTTAGACAAGTTTGTTAGGCTTAATTATGAGACGAATTCCGACGATTCAGCAGCGATATTGACAATAATTTATTCCGGCACTTCAAAAATTTTACACACGGAGTATCAGATACATATTTTCTGCCTTATTGTAATGCCAGAGGTTTAGTAGGTATGATCAGGAATAATCTCCATTCCTTGCCGATGTGTAAATGCCCAAGACTCAAGTCCCATTGACATTTCCACGGTCAACAATTCACAGCACGTCTTCGTCAACTTCAAAGATAAAAACAGAACAAAAATGGTAAAAGTAATCCAATTAATCCAGATTGCAACGGAGATATACATTAATTGTATACATATTTCGCATGATTCCTTACCTTGCAGTTAGGAATAACCAGGTGAGTAAGGTGTTTCAATGAGTAGAAGCCCAAGAATGCGCTGACGTCAGATAAATAGCTCCCTCCCCGTTGAGTTCCATCTCCACGCCCAGACGCGTTTAACTTCAGGCGTTTCAAGTCTTAAAAACCACAAAATATGAAATTCAGCTCACGGAATACCTTCTTTAGCTCTTGAAGGGAATTTTAATTTCAGGATTTCCATATTGGACACAGTTTGAGTGGATGGAAAAAAACCCATGAGAATAACCAGACTTGGGTCAATTACTTAGAAAATGTAATCAATGACAAATTACAAATTACACCCTCATTTTTTAAAGTAATTGAATTACAATTACAAATTACATTATAAATTTTGAAGCAATTAATTACAAATTACATGCGAAATTGCGAAAGTAATTAATTGCGATTACAATTACAATACAAATTACAATTTCAAATAAACTATATTTGCGTATATCAGCACTAAAAACACATCTTTAACTTCGTTCAATCTTTACTAGTCGACAATGGTAATTGATTAAAATGTAATTTCAATTACAAATTACAATTACAAACATCTTCCAACGTAATTAATTACAATTACAATTACGTAATTGTAATTGTAATTGTATTTCGTAATTGAAATTATAATTAGCAATGTAATTGACCCAAGTCTGAGAATAACATACATAACGATGGGTCGAAAATTAAAAGTTATAATCTGATATGCTCCGTATATTTAGACGATATGATTAGAAATTGCCTTACTTGTTAATAAATTCCCAATGGAGGGGAGGTTGCAGTGTTGATTCCTGAGGTTCTGAATTGTTTCTCTTCGACATTCGACTGTCATTTCGTCCAGATCCTTCAGAACACCAGTAATTTCTTGAATTCCTTCCGTTGAAATTCCAGTGAGGAGAGAATCCATATTCTCCCTGCTTCGTAGTCTAGCACAAATGGTCAAAGATTCCAACTGAGTCATTTGGGACCAAATTTGTCTTAAAATTTCTGGACCATCCACTGTAACCGCTACCTTTAATTCTGTCAGTCTTGGAAATATGGTCAGAACGTGATTAAATGCATTGATTGACAAGTGAAGGTAACTTCGGAGCCTTAACGATTTGACGGTCGGACATGGCTCACACACACTGGGGTAAGAATTCATCGTGTACGTGTGCTTGATAACCCAATCGTTGGGAAAGTTCCAACCTCTTCAGGGCTAGAAAAATCTGGTGGAAATTAACGAACCGAGAATCAAAATCATCAGATAGATTAGAATTGAACTGTGTGAGTTTCGGCATCGTTGGAAAATTCTGGAAATCATATCTTGAATGAAGATTGTAACCACAATCACTTCGAGAGTGTCCTTGAAAAGTTCTAACAAGTGAATATGGTCACTCAAGTCCGCTTCATCATAATCATATTCATAATCCATGAAAAATGATAGTTTCTTTAATTTCAAGCCATTCGGTTTTGCAACCATTCTCCGCAGTAACTCAACATCAGGTTTCATTCGAACTCCATCGAGAGATAAGCTTTGAATACAGGATTTCCTTCCAACCTTTTCAATTGCACTTAACGCTGCGTAAATGTTGGCGTGAACAGTTCTATCATCTTCTTGAATTCCATGATCGATTTCGATGTCATCATCTTCATCAACTTCTTCAACTTCGTCAACTTCATCATCTTCGTCAACTTCTTCAACTTCGTCAACTTCATCATCTTCGTCAACTTCTTCAACTTCTTCAACATCGACAACTTCATCATTTTCCTCAACTTCATCATTTTCGTCAACTTGAACTTCATCATCTTCGTCAACTTGAACTTCATCATTTTCCTCAACTTCTTCAATTTTTTGACCGATTTCGTCATCCTCATCATCTTCACTTTCATCTTCATAATCGTACTCACCGTCAAAAATGACATCAAATTCATCATCTGAATCCGGCGTAGTTTGGCGAAAGCCACTTACTATGTTAACGTCTGAAATATTCTCCGCCGCCGTGATGAGTTCCTCAAAAAAAGTTGGACAACAATCCATTGGTTCAATCGCAAAAACGTTAGTCTTGAAAGTAAAACTTTGCAAAGAAATTAATTTTGGCTTTGAACCCGGGAATATTTCCACAATATTTCTTGAGTAACTGACGAGCCTGTTATAGATTGTCAATTTCTCCAAGTTTGATTTGAGCAACTGTGACACGTCTTCGACTTTAAAATCTTCTTTCCAGTTCCGATAATGACAAAGATGAAGTTCGGTTGTCGTGTCCGCACAAAGCAAAATGAACTGTTGACCAACTCCTTCCGTTGTACAAAATGGTCCGAGGTTAATTTTTCCATAAGGAATTCCCAGACTGTTTCCGCTAGAGACTGCAACAAAATTCTCAATCTTCCGTGTTCCCGGTTCATTCGGAATCCAGGGCTCCTTACAGAATTCCTTTGGTAAATGAATGCCGGCAGTTAATTCCGACCGGGTGAATGGAATCGAAACCAAATTCCATTTCTCGTTAACTCCACGGCATGCCAGCAAATCATGTGGTCTCACGTATTTAAAGACTTTCCACAGGATCTGTAATCAAATAATGCAACATCAGATTCCATTTCTCATTGAATTTCTTTACAAGCCACTCCATGTACCGTGGTCTACGTTCCGGAAAATTAAAATTGAATTCGTTTCGTATTTTGTAATTTTATACAAGTATGTAAAAAAAAACATACCAGATCGATTATGAGTGGGTGTGTGTGACTCTGAGCCTGGCCCCCGTACAATTCTCCCTCTTCCTCATTCATCACTGAACACAGAGATCCAATCTAAATTGATTGAAGAAAACGAAATGAGAATTAGTTTAGTAATTCTTTTTTTTTTGACTTTTTTGATATGTGTTCTAATTAATCGACATTTCATTGTAAGATCGTTGTAGGCTGCCACCAAAAATATTTGAGCCAGATCGGAGCAACTTGAAAAATCAAAATGGCGGAATTCAAGATGGCCGACTGTATTTTTCAACAAAAATATATTTACTCATGCTTAGGTCACCGTAAACTACCACCAAAAAAAATTTCATTTGAGCCAGAACTTGAGAAATCAAAATGGCGGAATCCAAAATGGCCGACCGCCAAAAACTGTCTATCTCAGAATCATCAAGGGACCCGCCCTAGTGTATACACACACATTTTCAGACTACTTGACCAGAATGAAAGAAACTAACCTTAAATGTTCGGTAATAGTGTCGGAAATAGACGGGGTCAATTTAAGAACATATTTTGATAGTGACTGAAAAATGACTGATGAATGATGACTAACTTACGTACGGCAACGTGGTTATTGGTATGACATATGAGGTAATTTTGTTTTCACCGCTCTCCAGTCACTGATATGTTAATTGAATGGCTCAGAAAGACATTTTATTTTGGTCTTATTCTAATATCTAATTTAGAATTTCGTACTAATTCAATTTATCAGCAGTATTCTTGTCTGAATTTCACCTCCAGACGACACGGAATCAATTGTTTACATTTTCCGCGCTCTTTAGTTTGCCATCGCAACAAACCTGAAACTTTATGTGTTGCAGTCAATTCCTCACTCATGGTTTTCATAAATATGTCGTTATGTATTTTATGTAAATTCTAAACGTGTGAAAACACCTGCCGCGGTCACTTTTTGTTGCGTGAAGGGAAGTGGGAGTAAAATTGGTTGACAATCCTAAAACTAAATTGAAAAGTTCATAATTGAGAAAGAATTAGGGCGCTTTGAATGTGCGTTTAGTGAGTTAAATCAGAACACGCAATCGCGCCTGGAATAAGGACTAATTAATTTTCTTCTTTGGGAGGATATTAAAAAAAATTGTTGCCGGATTCCGCAAAATCAATGAACAACAATGTACAGGGTGCCACGTAATCTCTGCCACCCCCCTGCAGCTCAATCTGGGGGAGCCAGACAAAAAGTGAGATATGCATTTTGTATATAATCTTATTGCGGACGTAGGAAGCCATTCCGATTGAAAATCCGTTGCGCATAGCGGCGCTGACAAGCGCCTAAGTAATAAACGGCATGAACATACCCAAAAAATTAGGCTTTCTGCTACAAAAACATGCCCAAAATAATTTTTTGCGCCTTTTTTCTCCACCTTTTTTCTAATATTTTTTTGCAATTTTTAAAATTTTGTTGGGCCGGTTCAGAGA
>JAQGCA010001248.1:0-18744 GCA_034698945.1 Protaphorura quadriocellata
TCATTTAAAATATGATATTTCTGGAATTTTCGACTTACACTTTGTTCAGAATCGCATGATCGAGCTAACAAACTCAACCCGACTGGATGATAATTTTTAGTATTCTCAGGTTCATTGACCTCGAACGTGAACGAGCGTGTCGCTGCGCCTTAAAAGGAGGAAAGACACGCCAACCTACGAAGGTTCTTCTCCGGGCTATTGTGACAACACATCAAACTTACTGTTCACTCGCGATATTTTCCTCGTTATAGAAAGTAGGTAATCGTCTTGTACAGATTTTTGCGTAAAATTGGGACCAAATCTGTCTGAATATTGTATATTTCCAATGCGAATAAACAACATAAAACCATCCATGACATTCCATTCTTGTATATAATACTGGCCGAATTCAATTTAACATAAATTGGATTGGTTCCTTTTATTGGAATTCACAACTTTTAATTATTTTCCTTCATTTCACAGGTTGAAGTTAACAGTGAAATTGTATTTTACATTCTGTGAGGACAAGGGAGTTAATGATGTACAAAGTCATCAAATGGTCTCAAAAATTCTCTGAACGCGAAGAAATTATTTACTAATAATTGTTTAAAAGGACTGATATCGAAATCCAAACGTGTTGTGTGTCTTTGTGTTAGTTAAGCCGAATTCGCATATTATAATTGTGAGTCATTTTGATGAGACTGAAAGTAAACTCGTCTTCTTGTGTTGTGCCAGAGGAAAAAATTGTCTTGTCAGCGCTCATCTCGGGACGACACAAAAAAAACTATGTCGTTCAAATCAAAGTAGTATATTACGGGTAGGTGACGAGATAATATAAATGTCTTTGTTAGTCTCAAAATTATTAGTTAAGAGCAAATAATTGACGTCTGTAAGTCATTAGCTGTATTCCTCATTCACAAGGAAATAAGTCACCCACAAACAACCGTGCAGCTATAGATATTTAATTTATTTAATTATATTTTATTTTATATTCAGACTGACTTCGTTAAGTTTGTTAATGAAACTAAAAGTTGTGTTATTAAGATTGTATGACTGAAAAAAAATATGGAATTATTGCTGACGAGTGAAATACAAAGATCCCGTTGCTGATGTCATTATATACTTACTGCTGGTTGTGCTTGTGATCATATCGTGGTGATTTTTTTTATCACACACACTGTCAACTGTCCTACACAATTTAAATATTGATTGAAACGTATAGCAGCTATAACATAGTTCAAACACGACCGTGATGTGAAAGTTACATATTCCGGAGTAACAGAAGTTCCAAGATAGCAATATGTATCCCAAGAAAATTATACACTCGGCAGTTTTCGTAAAACTCGGAGCAAGATTTTTCGTGGCAACTTTTCTTACGTTCTTTTTTACGGGAATCAATGTTATTTTGTCGGTTTCGGCTAAAGATAATCTCATTGTCATCGACAATGGAAATGAGTTCCATCATCAAACAACGCTTGGTGAGTACATTTGATTATGCATTCCATATTCAGAAAATAAACCATTGTAACCCTAAACTTGCGTGTTTTTCTCTATCCGCCCAATTAGATTTTTTTTTAAACAAATATAATCATTTTGAACATTTAGGTACGCCGTGTGGAGTGGATCAGTTTGCTTGCAGGGATCTACTGAAGTGCATTCCAAAATCTTCAGTCTGTGATTTTTCTGTGGATTGCTACGATTCTAGTGATGAACCTAATGACTGCTGTAAGATTTCGAACTGTACTTCATTAATTTGACCTGATGTGGCGATTCCGTTTGGTAACTCATGACCTAAAAAATTATAATAATGCAATAAGCTTGCAACATTTGGCAGGTTTGCCGAAACTTTCTTAACAGAAGAAGGCTTGTTGATGTAATGTGCCAAGTGCCACGCGGAATCGCCACTTCGCCACTTTAGAACGGACGGAACTATCTCATAGGAAAGTGTGCAAGAGTTCATTCCTCTCCGCCCAGTTTTTTGCGATTATTGGATTTGGTCTGATTTTCTGGCATATATAGAATTGCAGAATAGATGATATCAGTCGTCATATTATGCGGTTACGTATAATTTATATTCTAAGCTACGTTAAAAATTGGAACTTGCTTTGTTTCAGCTCAAGTCACTTGTCGTCCGGGAATGTTTCAATGCAAACACTCTAGAAAGTGCATTCCAAGTGGTAAACTGACTGTTTTTAATATTATATTGTAGTAACTAAATATCATCATCATAAAATATTATAATTTCACTTAAAAAGATTATGTTGCTTTCTAACCGCTTTCTCAAACGTACATTACAGGTTGGATATGCGACGGTCAACCAGACTGTGGGTTTGCATCAGGCCATCTGCTCGATTTGTCTGATGAAGACAAATGTAAGTTTCACCATATCTCAGTGAAATTAATTCGAGTTTCATAAAAATGTTTATTTTGTATTTTATAATAAAATTTAAAAATAGTAAGTTGGTATTTTATGATACTATTTCCTGTTATTAAATTTTTGTTGTTATTATTAGGCAAGTTGGGAAATCCGTGCCAGAAGAATTACATGAAATGTCAAGATGGTATTACGTGCAAACCGATATCCGAATTTTGTGATGGGTACCCGGGTACGTGTTGGATTTTCTTTTACTTACTATCTCTTTATAAATATATAATAATTCATCAACGTTTCGAAAACTCACAATATATTTACTGAATTTTTTAATTTGATTTCTGAAGACTGTCCAGATTTTTCAGACGAACATGAATTTTGTGGCAATACCACCCTATGTAACGACGCCACACATTGCACGTATGGGTGTAAACCGGGAGAGAAAGGGCCGATTTGCTACTGTCCACTCGGGAAAGAGTTTACTGGGACAGAATGTGCTGGTATGTTCACAATAACACAAAGTAATTGTGTATTCTATTGCGCTTCAATGCTTCCGATCCGAACCTGAAGAACTCTAGCTTGTAATAAATGTTTTTGCTTTTTCAGAAGCCATGACTAATATTTTATTCCCAACTTTTATTTTTAAAGACTCAAATGAATGCCTAATTGAGGGAGCTTGCGATCAGAAGTGTCACTCGAATGGTACAAGCAAAGTTTGCGAATGTGTCAAAGACTATGAACTGATTGATGGAGTTCATTGCATTGCGTTGAACGGTAAGTAAAATTAGTAGAAATTTATATTCTCAAGAGACATACCCAAAAACACTGTTGCTTTCTATTCTCCGTTTACAGTTCCAATAGAATCACCAGCTTACCTCCTACACCAAGACTCCAGAGAGATTCGATGGATTCATTTGAATGGATCACTGGTTGCAAATACTTCATCTTATGAAAGTGAACCACACGTTGCACTCCTAGGCTTGACTTTTGAACACCATAACGAAACTGTTTGTTGGATAAATCACAGCAATATTAGCTCCACTCTTCGTTGTGCGTCTAGTACGGACTTGAGCATTTATTGGGACAATCCTAACCCATACCTGTACTCCCTGGAAGGTAGGTTTTATCACATTTTCTATTTCCATTTATTCTAATGTAAATATATACCCATACCCACGGATTAACTTCACTTTATTAATGTCAACGTTCAGATGTTTATGAGATTGCTTATGACTGGATAAGTTGGAATTTCTACTTTGTTGATGATGGTAAGGAACTCATATTCATGTGCTCGGCTAATCTAAGTTCTTGTATCGCAATTGTGGACGTCGATGTTTCGAAACCGAGAGGGCTAGCTCTCGACCCAACAGAAGGGTGAGTTATGTGATTATTATGCAAAATATTAATTCAAGTAGTGGAGAGGGGTATGTGTACATGTACATGTCGTAGTCATTTGTAAGATTTAGTCCCATCTGACTATGACAATTAAAAAAAGCACTTGCCCCGAATTTGTGCTCAACGAGGTGAGATAAGTGGGTTCGCTGAGACTTCGTCGTAGGTGTCTCGCGCGGAACGTGTTGCTCGGAGACGCTAAAGATGACTCCCTGGGAACACCGTAGAATTTACGTAGCAGTGGTAATTGCATAGTGCAGTAATTACTCAACATATTACTTACCTCAATGAACATAGTTTTAAATTGAAAGTCATTCGATAAATTACTAGTCAATTGTATACTCAGCAGTGCAAGTGATTGGTCAGTTGTACAGTACAAGTGCCTAAATCGAACAAATGACTACTTCGGAATGTTCTTAAACAATTCTACTGGTGTACTTTACTCAGTTTTTGCTCAATTTCCTTAGTTATATGTTCTTCACCGTTTGGGGAAGAAGTGGTGCCAAATTAGAACGAACTTCGATGGATGGATCAAACAGAACGAATCTAGTCAAGACTAAAATCGTTTATCCATTTGGAATCACCGTGGACTTTCCACTGCGTCACGTATACTGGGTAGACAAATATCTTGATAGTATAGAAAGGATTGACTATGACGGTGGAAATCGTCGCACCATTTATAGTGAAGTGAGTATTCTAACATTTATTGCCGTGAACAGCTATCCTAATGTTCAATAAAACTCAGCAAATGTAGCTTGCTTGCTTAGTCGAACCCCCATTATAATTAATTACAAATTTCGTTGTCATTCACAGATGCAGCAGCTTCATGACGTCACAATATTTGAAAACAATCTGTTTGTAATTACATGGCAAGAGAATAGTATTAATAAATTAAACAAATTTGAGCCTACGAACTATACGACACTGGCCAAGAATTTGACAAAGCCTTTCTCTCTTCAAGTTTTCCATCTTGCACGACAACCAGGCGGTAAATCATGATTTAAGTATTTGTAATTATTATGAGGAAATAAAATTGTGATTTGCAATGGCCGAATAGGACATCTTTATTGTTTGGAGCTGAATTGTCCTCATCTCTGCTTCCGGACCAAGGAGAAGCCTTACGCGAGATGTGCTTGCCCCGAAGGATTCGTCTTACAAAATGGAAGATCATGTATCCGTAAGTTGTATTTCGGTAAAGAGACAAAGTTTCACCTATAAAACTACTAACTTTATTCTATTTATTTTACATTCCTTATGGTTAAGGTCGTGCTTACTCCAAGTTCTTGATTTATGCAAAGGCCAGACCTGGTAGTGGAATCAAAAGTTTCTCATTAAAGACAAATGATTCGAATGTAATGGTGCCTATCGTGGATAAATACTTCTACTCGGCATTTGACTACGATTCAACAAAATCAACAATTTACTACTTCGATTCCAATAACTTTCGGCTAGTGAAAAAATCTTTGAGCAATGTCACGAGTGAAGTATATCTTGAGAAAGGAATCGCACAAAGTGAAGGGATAGCAATTGATTGGATGGGTCGAAATATTTATTGGACTGATGAAAATTTGAAAGTTATATATGTTGCCAATTTGGATGATTCCAAGCAAAAGAAATTGTTAATATCCGCCGATTTTCCTAAATCAATTGTTTTGGATCCTGAACGCGGGTAATGTTGTGAATTGTAATATAAGTAATATTTTTCATTTGTACTGTCAATTCTATATTTCCTAACCAAATACACTTATTTTGATTATAGATACATGTATTGGTCTAATTGGGCTAGAGGTACTGAAAAAGATGGATGGGTTGAACAGGCTTGGATGAACGGAGAGGAACGAAAGAAAATAGTATCCAACTTAATTTGGCCTCTGGGATTAACTATTGATATGAAGGATCGACTGCTGTATTGGTCAGACTCTTATCAATACACGATTGAACGAATTAGCTTAGATAACACCAATTCCAGACAGGTCAGTTCATGAATTCTCCTCACACACCCAAGCTTGGCTACAAGTTAACTATTTTATTTTGTTTTAGCTAATTTACAAAGCAAACCCAACAGAGACTGGTCGGCCGTTGGGCATGTCATTTTTTAAGGACACGCTGTACCTCACTCTGCAGAGTAAAATATTGAAAGTCAAGGTACCCCGTTCGTCAGATATCCCCAAAGTTGAGGAAACACAGTTTGAAACAATCCTGTCAGAAGAGGCGGCACAAATAAAAGTATACGATGCGAGTCTCCAAGAAGGTTAGGAATAGTCTGAACATTTTTCTACGTTATCATTATCATACGCATGAGACTAAATTCACTAAACCAATTTGATTCGAAATACAGGAACTAACAAATGTAGTGGGGATCACGGTTGTCCGGAAATTTGCGTTGCTATTCCAGAATCACCAGGCTCAGAATGTCTTTGCAGTGACGGATTTGAAATGAGCGATGATGCCAAAATTTGTAAACAAATTAGTAACTACACACACCCACTCGCTTGCAACGCGTCACAATTTGAATGTGTTAAATTTCCAAAATGTATTCCAGACAAGTAAGTTTAAATTACGTTCCTTTAAATGAAA
The DNA here is from genome assembly GCA_034698945.1 of Protaphorura quadriocellata. Classification (NCBI taxonomy): domain Eukaryota; kingdom Metazoa; phylum Arthropoda; class Collembola; order Poduromorpha; family Onychiuridae; genus Protaphorura; species Protaphorura quadriocellata. The sequence goes on from JAQGCA010001248.1 coordinate 6,320, forward strand.
AATATTTCGAAGGAAGGGTATCGCTTTTCCATTTTTCAATGGTCTCGATTCATTCATTATTGCTTGACATTCGCGAATATTTATATTCGAGTATTTATATTTGTTATCGCTTTCGCTGGAGAAGATTGTTATTCTTTTCTTTCTTCGTATTTTCAAACAGAGATGGTGGAAAAAGGATTAATAATATCAAATTAATTTCGAGACGGAATGTACATGGCGTTCCAAATGAATGTAAATACTTTCAAAAATTCGTAGTTTCAAAAAGATGGAATAGATTTGCAAGAAATTTTTTCCATTGTCGAAAGAACTTGTCTCTTTTTACAATTTTGACATTATACGATCAGCAAGAATTACGCTCTATACAACGGCCTTTCTTAGTTTTTGCACTCCCAGAACTAATTCCACACACTTCTTCGTCCATATTTCTTTTCATGTCTTCGAGATTTTCAAAAGGAATTTTCGAAATTGCAAGATGAGTTGTCAAAAGTCCGAGACTTGTGTGACTCAAGAGGTGGAACAAATTGACATAGTGACCCGAGGTAATTTGACATACTGAAACCGAAGTGTCGCAAACTTACACTCACATAAAAATGGTACAAATTGACACACTCGGACTAAAGTGGGGGCAAATTGAGAAACACTCAGGTTGCAGTGGGCCAAATTGATGCGGTAACACCATTATTGAAAATCCTGTTCAAAATTTCGAAAATTACGATTGCAGAAATTATTTTCAAAATTTTGAGTTTCTTTTCGAGAATTTTGAAATTTTGAAAAGAATTTTCAATCTTGTTGTGAGCGTATCACTCTGGCACAAGTGTATTGATTTGTCGCATTTTGATATGACCGTATCAATCTGCCCCATTTTTATGTGAGTGTCACCTTGCCCCACTTTGGTCCAAACTTTGTCAATATGCTCCACTTTGATACTAGTGTGTCGATTTGCCACATTCTTATGTCGTTGTTAATTTTAACCACTTCGGTCAGAGCGTGTCAATTAATCCCTGGACTGCTGGGGTTTTGACAACTCTTGAGAATTCCGAGAACTCCTTTCAAAATTTGTTTGAAACGGAATTGTAATCTTGTTTAGTGTAATTTTTTTCCATAATTTTATTTCAAAATTTTGAAAACAGTTATTGGTGTGAGCGTGTCAAATTGCCCCACTTTGATCGAGTGTGTGAATTTGTGGCATTTAGATGAATGTGTCAACTTGACCGATTTTGATGAGTGTGTTAATTTTCTTCATTTTGATACGAGTGTCTGAACTTGCCTCATTTTGATGAGAGTGTGCGAATTTGCCCCATTTTGGTACTAGTGTGTGAATTTGTCCCATTTCAACACGAGTGTACGAATGCGCCCCATTTTGAAAAGTGTTTGAATTTACCTTGTAGTTGAATTCCAGGTGTCATTTTGCCTCACCTCTTGATTCCCACTTTTGACACTCTTCTTGAAATTTTGAAAATTCCTTTCATAAATTGGAAATCTCGATAAGACATGAAAATAAATATCGACGAATAGTTGTATGGAATTCGGTTTCAGACTCTCCAAATGTCGTACGCTAATAACGCTGCTGTTAGGCTCAGGGAGCTCAAAATTAAGAAAGGCCTTTGTATACTATACACCCATCATTGATCGTAAAATGCCAAATATTGTAAAAAAAAATCAAACCTTTCGAATAAGAACAATTGTTTTTGTAAATCTAGTCCATATTTTGGAAACTATGAATTTTTGAAAGCGTTTACATTTATTTCGAACACCCTGTATTACTTTGTACTGTACTCTCTCATTAAGTGCTGTTTATAATCTGATCCGTCCCATCCGTATTTTATAGGCTTCAATGTGATGAAATAAATGACTGTGAAGATGGGTGAGGTTTTAACAGTTTAACAGTAAAAACCGAATTAATTAGAATCCTGTGGTTTATTTAAAATTTACGGTTTAATCATTTTGAATTTACAGAAGTGATGAATCATCGTCTCCAGACGGTCTGTGTGGTAAGTTAGAATTTTCTGAGCTCTGAGTTGGGAGTTAAAAAGTAATGTAGTACGTTATATGCTACATTGTTTTATATTGATAATTATCTCATCTAATATGAATTTTAACCTTTTTAGTTTATGAACCTGGTCTTTGCGGAAGAAATAATTTCCATTGTGGAGGGCGAATTTGTATTCCATCTCGCTTTGTATGTAATGGTAAGAGATGTGATTGTGTATTCATACCATTTCCGTAAGATCAATCAGATGGTGTTCCCATTGTGATTGTATATATATATACAATCATACATTATATATATCATTCATATTATTCCAGGAAATCAAGATTGTCAAGATGGTATAAATTTTTATATAATTACTTACTCTGTTAAAAATTTAAATGATTATCCATTTTAATATTTTTACAAATTTAAAAACTTAATTAATATTAATACATTTTTAGGTAGCGACGAACGTACTAGCATGTGCAATAATTCAAGCGCAGAGTGCACCGAATTTGAGTTTCAGTGTCAGGTGTCCAAGAGGTGCATTCCAAAGGTAACTTCTTAAGTTATTTATTTCGCTCCGTTACAAAATCCAGCATTACATTAACAATATTTCATCTTTCAACAGAGTTGGGTTTGTGATCACGAGAAAGGTAATTCTTGGCTATTTTATTTTCCACTGCTACAAAATCTAGCAATATAACTAACAATATTTCATTTTTATGAAAAAGATTGCGGACCGAATGACACTTCCGATGAATCTCCTGAATGCGGTAAGTATTTTCAAATGTATATCTCTAGTTACCCCACTCTTAGAAAGTGCTGTTCGGTCCATAAAATATCGCTAGAGGAGTCGGATTATCCCATTACATTCCGGGAAGGAAACGATTGTTGCGCTATCTCTGTTTCATGACTAGGTCCGCGAAAATACACCACGCCCTATTCACCTCATCCTATCACACTATACGGGATGTATGATATTACTAGTAGTGGACGAGGCTCCGTATGTATATTTCCAGTCATACTTATTTCACAGGAAGGTGGAATGCTTTGCGATGACTGAGCAGTTATTTCTAAGGCTGCTAGGTACAATAAGTTATAATGAAGACAGAAAGTGGGTCTGTGCTAATTCGATTTGAAAACTTTGTAAACATTTAGAATATCCGGAATGTACACAATTACAGTTCAAGTGTAAAAATAAATTCTGTATTCCACTGGAAACGGTTTGTGATGCAATACAAGGTAAAATCAAAAAATAATCGTACTGCAATTTTTCTAGGATTATCATTTGTAATTTGTTTGATTGATTTGATATCGATATCTAGATTGTACAGACAGCTCAGACGAAGAGCTTTGTGAAGTCTATTGTAATCGGACAAGCAAGGTATACAATTTTTTTTAAAAACAAATTCGTGATAGATGGATGTTCCAATCGCAGGACGCTAGGTCGTCGCAGGACACGAAAATTAAATTGGATATGATCTGCCGTTCCTACATATTATGCCGAATGTTGATTTGCAGTTGTTTTGTGCTGAAGATTCGAAATGCATTGAACCGAAAGAAATCTGTGATGGAAATTGTCAGGTAGTATACTAAATAGTGATAATGGTAATGAATCACGAATGGCCAAGAAGTAACTTGTTTCGGTTGAAAAAAGCAATCTAAAACATATTTAGTGTTCCTCTGGATCTGATGAGTTGAATTGTCCTGGCAAAATTGAGCCAGCATGTGTACATCGTTCTCTAGGGCACACACCAGATATTATTTGCAGCTTGGAACCATGGTGGGACTCTTACGTGGACAAACAGACCTGTCGTAAGTTCTTTAAACACCTACGTTTTTGTTCGTTGGCCTCAGTGAGCTATTAATTCTGCGCTTGACTACGTGAGATTCATTATCTGAAAATTTTGATTTCACAGAAAACATTACTTGCGGCAGAGAAACTTGGAAATGCATTGATAGTCCAAACACACAATGCATCCCTCGCTTATGGTAAGAATTTATACTATTCAATTCATCGTATTACCTATTACAATGGTGTTACTGATGCATTTTTTATTAAAGGAGATGCGATGGACAAGTTGACTGTGGCGATGGTACATATAATTTCAAGAGAATTTGGCTAACTGTTGCATGTATCGGATTTCAAACCGAGAATTATTTTCGAAACATGTTTTTATTTTTCAGGATCGGACGAATACAGTTGCCCGACAAAAGTACCACAATGCCCATTTCCTTCTAGACTATGTGAGAATGGGACGAAATGCATTGGTGTGAACCAACTTTGTAATAACGTTCGCGATTGCCAAACTGGATCTGATGAAGGTGCTTTGTGTGGTAAGATAGTACACGGTGTTCGAAATGAATGTAAACACTTCCAAAAATCATAGTTTCCGAAATATAGACTAGATTTAAAAAATCTTTCAAATATCGAAAGGACTTGTCTTCTTTTTACAATTTTTGAAATTATTATTAAGTATTGAAAGCTGTGTTCAATATAACGGCCTCAAAATTCCTGGAGTCAAAGCGTGGGGCAAATAGACACATTCTGACCAAAGTGGTGCAACTTAACACACATAAATATTGGGCATATTGATACCTAGACCGAAGGGGGGCAGAGTTACGCACTTGGGCCAAAATGTGACATTGGTACACACTCATCAAAATGGGACAAATTAGCACACTAACACCAAGAATTGGAAATTCTTTTTAAAGTTTCAAAATTCTCGAATCAGGATTCAAAATTTTGAAAATAATTTCGGTATTGGTGTGCGCGTGTCAATTTGTCCCATTTTGATGCGAGTGTCATTTTGCGAGACTAGATTTGAGCGTGTCAATTAACTCCGTAGCGTTGTCAATTTGTTCCACTCCTTGACTCCCACAAATCTCGGACTTTTGACAACTCTTCTCGAAATTTGGAATATTCCTTCAAAATTTTTGAAGTCTCGAGTAGTCATGGAAAGAAATATCGACGAAGTTCGTGGAATTCAGTATCAAACCATCGAAATGTCGTTCGGTACAGACGTTGTTAGACTCTAGGAGTGCAAAAATAAGAAAAGCCGTTGTATTGTACACACAATTCACTCATCCTATAATATTAAAATTGTAAAAAATATCGTCCTTCCGATATTTCGATAAAAACATTATTTCATAATTTGGTCCATATATCGAAACTATGAATTTTTAAAAACCGGAATATTCATCTGTACTGCTGATGACGGATTGGACACACCATACATACTTTTCAAAATATAATGTGTTTCTTTCTAAATAGCGGAGAAGCAATGCGACGCGACCAAAAAAGCACACCACAATTGTTCTGATCATTGCCATAATGCACCGGAGGGTCATGTTTGTTATTGTCGAAACAATAGACACTTGACCGCAGACTTGTCGACGTGTGTAGATGAACATCCATGTGATCAGTGGGGGAGATGTTCACAAATATGCAAGCGTGTCAACAAACGTCACCACTGTCTCTGCTTCCCAGGATATGATTTACTGGAAGACGGGTTCACTTGTAAAAGCTTGAATCATGTCATTCCTTACTTAGTATTCAGCAATCGTCACGAATTAAGAGGAATCAATTTACGAACAGTTCAATTTAATTCGCTCATTTCAAATTTGAGGAACTCAATCGCTCTTGATTTTTACTATGCTGAGAATGCAAGTGTTATTTTCTGGACGGACGTAAGCGATTCTTCATACATTTTTATTATTGCTTCACTTAAATTTCCAGTCTTGTATAGGGTTTCTGCTTTTAATTCATATAGGTTGTTGATGATCGTATCTATAAAGGATCCCTTGTCAGTGGATGTTAGTGTTCCATAAAATTGTTTATATATTTTTTAAAACGTGTTTGCTTTAATCTAATCTTCCTTTTTAAATTTAGCTCTAATAAATATTGATGTTGTCATTCAAACTGGCTTGGCCACAGCAGAGGGACTTGCTGTAGATTGGATTGGTGAAAATCTTTATTGGGTAGAATCAAATTTAGATCAGATTGAGGTGGCGAAATTGAATGGAAGTTTCAGAAAAACGCTAATTTCTGGTGAGATGGTGTCACCCAGATCAATCGCAGGTGAGTTGTGAGTGCGGAAGAGGAAACCGTCCCTCAACAGCCTAAATAAATATTAAATTGTTTGTTTGTTTATTCTTATTGCAGTCGATCCCGCAGTTGGGTAAGGTTTACGACGGCGAACATTGAGCTATTACACTAAGTTACTAATCAATTAATTTATTCATTTCAGAGTTTTATTTTGGAGCGATTGGGAAGCAGATTCTCCAAGAATTGAGAAAGCGAGCATGAGCGGGGAGTTGAGAAAAGTAGTCATCAGAGTTGGTCACAACAACGACGGGGCTTGGCCTAATGGTAGGTTTCTATTTAATTTCCATCGAATATACGGTCCCTAGTATCTAAATGATTGTTTTTCTTCAGGATTGACACTGGATTATGATTTAAGAAGAGTTTTTTGGGTAGATGCCCGAATGGACTCGATACACACAATAAAATATGATGGTTCTGACTTTCAAACTGTTCTGGAGAAACATGAATCTCTCTCACATCCATTTGCAATCACAATTTTTGACAGTGAACTATTCTGGACAGGTAATAATTGCATAATGGGCAGAACCGTGAAAAAAATATGCCTAAATTTATATACTACATATATACATATATTATATACATAAATACATATATATATATTTATAATCTGACAGACTGGCGGTCTAATTCTGTCATGAGAGCAAATAAATTTGACGGATCTAATGTCACAACTATACACCGAACTTATACACAGCCATTTGATGTCAAAATAATTCATCCGAATCGACAGCCGAAAAATATTCAAAATCCTTGTGGTGTTAACAATGGGAATTGCTCTCACCTTTGTCTTCTCGGCTATAATTCCACGAGTAAATGTGGATGTCCTCATTTAATGATTATTGGGCCAGATAAACACACATGTATTCCTTATGAGAAAATGCTACTCTTCTCAAGATTGAATGAAATTCGGGCCGTGTATTTAGACCAACCGTACTATCATGCGGCGCCACCCATTAGTCTGAATCTCATCGTCAATCCAGCCAATCTCCATTTTGTTGCAAAATATAAACAAATTTATTTTTGTGACACACAGTCGGGTGAAACTAAACGTGCTAATATCACTGCCCCATCCATTAAGACTCTCATTGATGCCGGTGAGTTGAAATTTGTGTACATAAATTTGGTGTAATAGAATTTTGTAAAACTTAAGGTTTTGATTTAGCTGCCGGTAAACCACTGGCTATCGGAGTGGATTGGATCTCCAATTTGATATTTATTGCTCTACAAAATCCATTGAGAAACTCAATATCTGTGGTGGACCTGGACGGGCAATTTTTTACGACCATAATTCAGGGGAAGAATGATCTTCGAGGTGTGAATTCAATTGGTGTAAATCCATACAAGGGAGTTATATTCTTTTCTGACGGAAGTGCCAAGAATCAATTTACTATTCAGATGTCTCAAATGGATGGAACAAATCGTGTTATTCTTTCAAATAGCCGTACAAATAATGAATTGGATAGTCCAATAAGCCTGTCGTATGATTTCAAGAGCGACCGGTTATATTGGGTGAATTACCAAGCAGGAAAAGTTCAAAATTCAATCCAATACTACGATTTTGGGAAAAAAGATGTCAAAACAATTTTTTTTGGTGACTTGCGTCCAACTGTGATAACTGTGCATGGTAATTATGTGTTTTTCGCCTCTGAAAAGCAAGACTCGATTTTGAAGGGGGACAAAACTCTAGGAAATGAGTACATTGTTGTTCGAAACAGTACAGGTATAAAAATTTTGTCATTTTATTCTTTAATTAAGCGAGCGGATCGTAGCGAAGCTTTTCTATTCGACTAGGCGGTCCGAAATCCGTTCGTTAAATGTTCGCTTTTTTTGTCCAAAGCTTTTGTCTGGAACTACTGGGCTGATCGGGCTCAAATTTTCAGGGGAGATTCCCCTGGGGGTGTAGTTCTGCCATAACTATGTTTCAACCGTCTACTGTTAAGAGGTGTTCCCTTAAACTTAAGTTTTAAGGTATGGGTTTTTGGCATGGGTTAAATTTCCATAGCACCCGAGTAGTTTGCCTCTGAGTAGAACTGACGTACTGACGTAAACAAACTTTGCCGTTGCTATGGAAATTTTACCCATATATGAAATGATTGGAAATCTAGACTATTTGTTATGAAGAACAGTTAAATAGTCTTTCTTCTAATGATGCTTGTGTTATATACCGTGTAAGGTTGGAATATCACATTACGGGGTCCAGGGGCAGAGCCCCGGCGGGGTTGGGGGCGGAGCCTCCCATTTAAAAAGAAGTTTAGCAATTTAACATGGTATTATTCTACTGAGGAAGATATTATTTTACTGTGCAATTTAATTTAACATCTACCGTGAAATCCTCAATACTACTGGGCGATAAAATCACACCCTTTCTTTTTGAAAAGACGGGATGATGAGCTTCTGTTGCACAACCGTTGACGGATGACATATTCCTAGTTATATTCATTTTACATCTAAATGTCGTTCACCCGTGTTGATTTTTATTACTTTCCTAGAAAATATTTACTCAATGCGAGTGTATGACCCTGAAGAACAAATTGGAACAAATCCATGTGCTGAGAGCAAAGGAGGATGTGAACATTTATGCTTACCTGTGTCAAGTGTGAAACGTGTTTGCAAATGTGCCATGGGCTTTAAAATTGATGACAAAGATGGCACCAGGTGTAAAAGTACGTCTGATCTCCGGTTCTAACATAAATGTCCCGTCGAATCAATCAATGGTTTCAGTCCTTGTAGAAATGAATGGCATGAGTTCTTATTACATTTATGCAACGCAGCTGAACTCTCGTGTCTAATTTTTTCAAAGGTATTGATCCGGTCCTGATTTACGCCGATTCATCTGGGATTAAAGGAATCAGCCCTCAGGTGGATTCTACAGATGATCTGCTGGTCCCTATACCGCTGGTCAGTTTCGCCACGGACATTGACGTCGACGAACGTAATGAATACATTTTCTGGTCCCATGATGGACTTCATTCAATACACTCGTAAACAATTTCTGTATTTTACATTTACAGGGAAAGGTTTTCTCTACTGGTTAGACCATGACAAGGGACGAGTGTCAAGACTAAAGCGTGATGGTACTAGCAAAGAGGTAGTTCTCACTGGACTAGATTCCGTAATTGGGCTTGCCATCGATTGGAGTTCGGGTTAGTTAGTTAGAAGTTTAATCGGATTCGCATTCATTCCATAACTTTGCACAATTGCATCCAAATCTTTTGTGGACACTCTGTACTCTATTTTCTTTGCGTTGAAATTTTATGAAAGTAAGATAAATTTTAACTGTGTAGGTATCATTTATTTTGCAAGTCCAAAGGAGTCTGTAATAGAAATTGCTCATTTAAATGGATCAAGTCGATATGTCCTGATTACAAATGATTTGGATAAACCTATGTCAATTGCACTGGATCCAATCTCTGGGTTTCTTTTCTGGAGTGACATCGCCAAAGGCAGAATTGAAAGATCACTATTGGACGGAACTAGTCGTACTGTTATTGTTCAGAAGGAAGTTATGCGTGTGGCTGATATTACGCTGGATTTGGAAAACTTGAGGATATATTGGTGTGATTCGGCGGACAAAATTGAGTCTTGTAACTATGACGGTACAGATCGCCGAGTTGTGTATTTTGGGGAACCAGATTCTCAGTTACATTCTCCTGTTGTCAGCAATGGTCAAATTTATTGGATTGATATTGGACATTTGAGTGGAAGTATTATGACAGCCTCAATTACTGCTTCTGGAAATTTTACGCAAACCCAGGTTGTTAGAAAAAATTTGGGAGTGACAATGAAAGACCTGAATATTTTCAGCAAAGGTCGACAAAGTAAAAGAAACTTATGTGGGAAGAATAATGGTGGGTGTAATGACCTATGCCTGTTCAATGGAACTCATGCTAATTGTATTTGTGCTCATGGGAAAATTGGAGCGGACGGGAAAACTTGCGAGCCCTATGATGCTTTTCTTGTATTTTCTCGTGTTCAAAGCATTGAGACTGTTCATGTTACCGGAAATATAACACCAAATTCACCATATAAGCCGATCCAATCCGCAGAACATATTCGGAATGCCATCGGATTAGCGTTTGATCTCAGCAGACACACATTGTTTTACTCAGACGTCCAGCTCGGCACTATCAACAGCGTATTTTTTAATGGGACAAACTTTACTGTCATTGCTGAAAAGCAAGGTTCTGTCGAAGGTATGTTCAAACTATACAGCATTTCCCAGGTAAATCAAGATAATGACCGGTTTAGGATATTTGCTAAATCTCGGTATCATGTAAAAAAAATTATGTCCGATTTTCAGGTTTATATTTCGAGGCTTCCCACAATGATTTATATTGGACTTGCTCAAATGATGCTTCAATTAATAGACTCAATCCTCAACAAACTACGGCTCTTGGTAAAAGAGCCAAAGTTCAGAAGATTTTAAAATTGAATAGCAATGATAGACCTAGGGGTAATTTTTATAAAAATAAAAATTATTTACCTTTTGTATTATGGTTTTTTAAAATTTTAAAACATTTTATTATCCCGACTGAATAAGGTCTGGCTGTGGATCCATGTGAGTCTAGAATTTATTGGACAAATTGGGATAATAATCGACCGTCTATTCAAAGGAGTTATATGAGTGGATATCAATTGGAGTCAATTATTACTACGGAAATTCGTATGCCCAACGGCTTGACTCTTGATAATCAAGCGAAAGTGATTTATTGGGTGGACGCCAGGTTTTTCTTGAAAACAATACTTTTGCGGAATCTTTTCGTTTCAAGTACTTTTAACATTTATTTTCTAAACTCTTTATAGACTGGATAAGATTGAACGAGCCGACTTTGATGGAAAAAATAGAAAAGTGATTGGGAAAGATAAACCTAAGCACGCATTTGCCATTGCTGTGTATGGAAATTATTTAGTAAGTATACCTAGAATGCGTAATAATTATACTAATGAAATAAACTTGAACTTGAGCTTAATAATATTTGCAAATTCAGTATTGGACAGATTGGGTTTTATTGTCGGTATTAAGAGCTAACAAATACAATGGAGATGATGTCGTTGTACTGAGAAAGGATATTCCAAAACCGATGGGAATTGTGGCAGTGAGCAATCAAACACACACATGTAAGTTTTGATTCGGTGATTCCTAAAACGAATGATCGCTAAATATTGCTAAACTAAAATGGGTCCTTTAGGCATTAGTCACCCTTGTAAAATTCAAAATGGTGGTTGTGCTGAACTTTGCAACCTGAATGAGTTTGGGAAAGTGAAATGTTCTTGTCACCCGGGAAAAGCTGTACTAGAAGGTGGTCGATGTGGGATCAGTCATGGCACGCCTCAGCAGTGTGGGGATAACTTTGAGTGCTCCACAGGAGGCTGTGTTCCGTACAACGGTATGATGTTTTAATATATAACGCTAGGAACATCAAATCATTTGTAGTTTAAAGATGGCTTTGAATTTGACGATCAAAATTATTATGAGAAATGACTTCTCGCTTAATATAATAATTTTATAACTTCTTACAGTAACTTGCGATTCAGTTCATCATTGCCCAGATGGCTCAGGTAATAATTTAATAATAATAGTAATAAAATGAATACCTAGATAACAGTAATAAAATAAATAAGTCTTACTTGTCTTGATGGGAAGTGAAGTGGAGAGGGAGTGCATTATATTATTATTTTTTATATGCTCAGACGAAGACGTTTCCTACTGTGCCACACGAGAATGCAAACACGGCTATTTCACTTGCCCTTGGAATAGATGTATTTCGGAAACGTAAGTTTGTATTGTTTTCAATCATGAAGTTGTTGTCGTATGAGCCAGTTAACATCAAGTCTGCAATTACGCCGATGTTATCGTTTTCCTAATAGGTAAGCAGTAGCTCAAAAATCCGCACTCGGGTCTAGACGAGACGATTTTATTAGGACTAGTCCCTCGGAGGAATTTAAACGCCCTCCCCCCTTTCGGGGCCTCTTTCTGTGCTGTTTCAGTTGTTACAAGTCATTTAAAAATATTTGTAGGTCTGTGTGTAATGGACATTCGGATTGTAGTGATTCAAGCGATGAAAGGAACTGTAACTGTACAACTACTCAGTATGCTTGTGGAGATGGCAGATGTATAAATTCTTCGTTGAAATGTGACAACCATCCCGACTGCAGAGGTGACATTTTCATTTGAAAACAAGTTCATTGTCTTTAAGATAGTTTGTTATTTAAGTGTTAAGGTGTAGCGACAGGTTCAATTTCCAAACATTCAAAATGTCATAGTGATGCTAGAATTATGAAATCCGAGGGTGTTTCAACCAATTTTGTATTACAATCTCATATATAGACACACACACTACA
>JAQGCA010001249.1:0-18733 GCA_034698945.1 Protaphorura quadriocellata
TCGTTAATGAAAATTTTATGCACACCACTTTTTGATAACCCAAACCGAATGACTAAATTTCAAACCGTAAACCTTTTCTTGGTGTCAACTAGCTTTTTACACGAGCACAAATTTGTGTCGAAATTGTGTCGTTGAGATCAGATTTAGGAGAAAGTACCATAGATATCCCATGCTAAAATCTTGAGAGCAACCCTCTTTACACTTTTCTCAAAAACTTTTTTTTTTCGACCGTATAACAGTGGCCTGGCCGTCCGACGAAGTTCGGCATAACAAATCTGACCATCCTAGCAACAGCAACCACTATGAATTTATGTGGTCGAATCTGTTTTTAGCGGGTTTGTTGGGTTAGTTTCCTCGTCAGTAAGTTTTACACATTCTTACCATGCAGAATGTACGAACCCTCGTACAATAACCATTTAATACAAAGCGTCGTTGAAAAATATTTTTGTCTTTGTGCATTTTTATTTTTACAATAACTAAAAAACAAATTGACACACCGTGATTAATTAGGGCACTTCATTTGATACAATTGTTCATTTCACTGAATATTCGCTTACGAAACTATATTATGATGCACCTTAGTCTTACTTATTCTTGTGTTTCAACAAATACTCGGCCATATATTTTAATGGTTCCGAGGGCCGTTCCATGGTGACATCCACCAAGCCTCGTAGAACAATGGGCACAATCCCAGTCTGGTCCAAATACTGACGGGTTGTCATACTTTGCAAATCCGTTTGAGATTTTTTTGATTGGAATATCAAGTTCTTTGGCAATAATTTTCTGTTGGTGATGGATAATTAACATTTTTCCCAACACAAGTATTACGAAAACATTGAACAAGACTTGACCGGATAAAGATGTCCCTGGGCCCTCGGCCGCATCACCAGTTACTTCAACAAGATGCGGCTTATTATATCTTTCTCTTTCTTCGTAATTTCTAGAGTCTTCGAGTTGAAAGAATGAAACGGAACAAATTGATTATTAAAACCACGAATTCCAAGAGGTAAAATCGTGTGATTTATATCCGTTCAAACACCTCATCAGTGTCCATTTGTACCCTTGATTCTTCTTTCACTACATTACCAGCTGCCGTAAATGCCGCAGATTGATCCTCCATTCTTCTAGAAACTGATAAAGAAACATGATTCAAAACCTTCTCTCTGCTTTGGATTACGATCATATTCGCAATCTTGCAACGTTACTGCAATACTTAAGCAGGGGTGGGTTAGGGAGTTATTATTTTGGAAATTATGGAAGTAGTATTGAAAAGCCAAAATGGAGTCTGAATTAGTGGGTGGCTCAATTTGTTAGGCCTTTTTAGGCCACAAAATAACGTCCTCGGTAAAACGATTCTGGGCTCGATAAATGGACGTATATCTACACAGGAACAGAATCACTTTACGGAGGGCGGAATTTTGTGACCTAAATCGACCTATGAGCACATTATCTCTAATACGGACTCCATCTAGGTTGGTTTCGTTAAATTTTAATACCAACTTCCATAATTTTTTAGAAACGTGTAGTTCGTAAAGAACCCATAGTAAAGAACCCATAGTATAAGGCCACACGCCGTATAAGACCAGTTTTTTTTGGAAATGTCAGTTTGAAAGTTTGAACTGAATGTGACCCTGACTCTAGTTATATTGTTGAGATTGTGATCCTAGTTATAATTAAAGGTCTGAACTCGTTTAACCGAGTCGCACTTTAAAGCCAAGCACGTATGGTATATATTTATTCGCTTTCTAGGGAGCGGGACTTGTGAACGCGCGGCCACTCTGTCCTTTCGATACCCAAGCATCAAGTTTTCCCGCCTTTTCTAGCCAATGAAATTCAATAAATACGCTATCCACAAGCGGCCATGACCATACCGGCAGTAATTTTACCTAGTTTTTTTCTTGATTGATAGGCGAAGAAAATATAAGCAATCTAAAATTTCGAACTCTATGGCCATGACAAATGCCATAAAGTAAATACCTCTCCTGTTAGGATTATTGCATGTTTGTCATTAATTTGCTTTAATTATGGCGACCGTTCAGAAATGCATTGACGTTACTGAACAGCGTTTGTGATGGGTCCGAACTAACCACTAGAAATACGAAGGGTGGCGTGCGCTATCCTGAGACCACTGTGCTGCCCGCGTAGCAAGTGCCCCCAGTGTATTCCTATCAGCCGAACGGCGCTAGTTTCTGGGGTAAGACTTTCACAAAAGTTGTTCAGTAGGCCCAGGGCTACAATATATCAAAAATGCAGCCGAATTGAACAGGTGTCAAAATTCCCAGAAAGTGTGCGTGGTATCCTTCCTCGGTATGTGGCTATTTGATCCGCCTGTAGACCATAACTGCTCTTTAATGAACTTAGGAGTAGATCTCCAACGTGCTTTTTAAGCACTTGCTTGTTCTTAAATTTCCAGCAAAGTTTCTTGAAAGGAAATCGATGTTAGTAGTGCATCGCCTTTCTTAAAAAAAGTCCTCGATATTTTAGAGCAACTTTGGCCAGTAGTATGGCCAGTGCAAAATTAAAATCCTCTACGCTTTCTTTCATACTTGGGTTTTTTTTATTCAAGTCAACAACTCTATAGTCCGTACAATACAACATCAATGACGTCCGATTGATTTATCAGTGAGTGCCATTAATTCGGAGGTTAACGCTAAATGATTAAATAAATTTTGTGTGTTTGTGTGTCTGTAATGTAGGACAATCAGGATTAGCAATTTTCGTCAGATTACATGGGGTAAGATATGATAGAGAATTCTGTCTTGTTTACTCCTATTCAAAAGAAGTGCCGGGAAAGGTGGACTTTCAAGTTCTCAAATCTGTACGATAAGAACAATTTACAAAACGAAAATAAGTCTGTAGTTTCTATTCGGTTCAAATTAATCAGTTCTTCGATCGTCTACTGCAGAATTTTACAATGAGTTGTACAGTGCCATGGATTAGTGAAATCCATGGAAGAAAGTCGAACCATTTGCGTACTCTTGTGTCCAGAACCTTCTTCATTGTGAACTCATCGGAATTAAGTGATGTCAAGTTCATATTTAAAGATATGTCGGGCTCGGGCACCACAAGCGGTCACGGTCAAGGTCAAGGTGGAGAGACAGTTATTTATGGACACAAATTAATTCTGGCTTTGGCTTCTCCAGTCTTCCTCAAAATGTTTTACATGGACAAAACTAATCAGCAGTTTGTTACTGCTGTTGGTGATGAAATACGCATGGATGATTGTGGTTTCAATGCAGAAGCATTCCTGCAATTCATTCGGGTGATTTTTTTAGCAAATTTTTAAATTATTTTTTATTTTTTTTTATTCAATCAAATTAACTCAGAAGGCAGATACACTGGAGCATAATTTTAGAAATTATTTTCTCCGTGGTTTTTTTTATACTACTACTAAGGGTACCTTTGGAGAGTGATATTAAGGCTGGGTCTATAAAAGTTTATTGAGAGTCAAATTCAATTTTTTGACAAGGTTGAACGACCAGAAAAATTAGGACTCAAGAGAGTTAACGTTCTCGATTTAATTTACATGTCAGTTACATGTGTACAATCTTCTTGTCAGTTTGCTGTTGAGCCCCCCACCCCGCTAAACTTCATTTGTTGGTAATTTTTAATTAATTAGATTCTACTTAATTAATAAACGAATAATTTGTTTTGTTTATCATAGTTTCTCTACACGGACCGAATTTGCTACAAGGATCTCGAGTTAGAACTCATAATTGGAGTACTTGCGTGTGCTGACTATTACGACGTGGGTTTTCTCAAAAGTGATTGTGTGGATCACCTTATGACAATGATTACCAAGAAGAATGCCATCAGGATATTAGAAATTGGCGATATATTTGGGGTATCCACTTTGGCAGACAAGGCTTTGGAGTTTATTGATCAGTGAGTATTCTTTTAATTTTTTGCTAACTAGATCAATCAGTTTAAATCCTTAGAAAATTGTTTATTTTCTTTCATTCACGTAAAATGTTTTAAGAATTCCGAAATTTCTCGGCTTCGTGAATGAGTACTTGATGGAAAGTACAAAACGTTATAGGTCTTCAACAATCTAGATTCTACTGAACCGGGTGGTGCTAACTTGAACATAGGTAGAATCTATACTGTTGAAGACCTATAACGTTTTGTACTTTCCAGCAAGTACTCGTTCACGAAGCCGAGAAATTTCGGAATAAGTTTAAATCCTATTTTCAATACTTTTATATAATATTGATAGAAATCTGGGATCTTTGGTTGAGTCGGAAGAAATTCTCTGCATCAAATTTGAAACTTTGTTTGAAATTTTGAAGAGAGACTCACTGGACGTTGACGAAGGGTTCGTCCTCGATTTGGCTTTGAGGTAAGGGTGCATTTATTTATTTTACGGCTACAGTTTTCAATTCCAGGATAGCCCACTTACCTAATATCTGGTTTAATTTTTGAATAGGTGGGCTGGAAAACAATGCAGCAGAAAACAAATGAAAGCAACTGCCGAGAATGAAAGAGAAGTTTTGGGAAAAGTGTTTTTTGAAATCAGATTTCGGCTTTTAACATCGGACAGAATTTCTGAATTAGTCTGTTCAGACATGCTCACTAGAGACGAATCCTTGGACATTGTTCTTGAGGTTCATACTCCTGGATACGTGACCGAGGCTGGTAGCTCGAATTCTAACAGGTTCAGAACAATGCATGAAATTCAATATACATATTAAGCTTATAATTTAGATATCGGTTAATTACAAAAAAGATATAATTCTCATTTGACAATTACAGGCTTGTAGTTATTCAACAATTACAAGTAATATCGGATATCCCTGTTTTGACGAATGATGTTAAAAATTATAATTTTTGATAATTATCGTATACCAGATATTCCCGATCTTGCTAGCAACAGCGAGCTTAATGTCCGTCGAAACCAAGTTTTGAAAGTTTTGAAAGAATACTGAAAGCAAATTTTGAATATTTTACTCCTATACAGAACCAAACTGGCTCCAGAAGTAGAGTTCAAGTCAAATCCTAGAATTTTTGGTCAGAAGAAGAAATTGATGGAGGTTGATGAATTGGAAAAGAAATGGAAAGAAAGGAACAAGTCTGACTATTTGAAAAGAAGGTCACTAGCGAAAGCTCGGGCGGATATATTTATCCGTGGAAATTCATGGGACAATAAGACTGCGGAGGAACTTAGAAATCATATTGAGCGAGCGAAAGGGGACTGTATTTTTGATCTGATAGTGGACAAATTGATCGAGAATCGTGGGGTGTTCCGTGTTCGGTTCAAATACAACTCTTCTGAACATTGTCCGACCGATTTGAGGTATCCTTCCTGGTTTGAATTTGACAGATCACTTTCAATTCATATTCAACTCAATTAAATTCAGTAAACCTAGTTTTGAGGTCTACTGAAAGTGAGGAATGCTCCAGAAAGACTCTAATCTTACTAAACAACAACAACAATGTTTCATCAATAGATCCTTTGACAGGACAGAAACTAATTGTCCAGTTAACTTAGGGATAAACCTTATTATTAATTCAGTAATTATCATATAGAATCATATATGGAAATGAGTTACTTAATTAATTCCAATAATTAAATTTGAAAGAAATAGTAATACTACTAATTTAACCAACTATAGTAAGGTTTATTTTTTTGCATCTGAACATTATTTTATTTTATTTCAATTTTCAAGTTTTCTTTTCAACCGCTTTTACGGCGATGAAAATTTTGAAAAGTTTTCTGAAAAGATTCCAGACGGAATCAATAATTCATTCGTCTGGTATTTTTTTGCAATAGTACTATCATCAGAAAGTCAAGAAGCCTGGGAAATATCAGTGTGACTATACGGACAACTTTATGAAAGTTGAATGACAGGAACGAACATGGAAAATTAAACCGGGGCGGGTGGCAAAATCCTTTCAGATTGTACGCATTTCTTATTTGTATTTCTCCCGATTCAATTGCCAGTGTATTTTAGTTATCCTAAACTTACTTGAACATGTGTTTTGAATGTTCGAAATTGCCTGGTTTCGTTGTCAAGTTTTGCGATTTTCCCTTACTTTTCAGAAATGTAAGATGAATACCACGAGAAAAATTTCTGAAATACGACGGTGTCTTCTGGATTCATTTCGATTGGTGTTCAATGAGTTTGCGTTTACAACAGGTGCACCAGCATCCCTGGTCTAGGGCTATTTTTGTAAATATAGACCTATGCATTTTCCGAATAATGATTACAAAAATTAAGATTTGACATAATATATTTATTGAATATTTTATTCAATTTGAAACAAAAAGGAATAACATTTTGCGGAATATACATGATTACAATGTAAAGATTCTTTTTATTGGATTACAAGATTCCTCGTGCCAGATGCAAGATTTGTAATATCAAATAATGGAATTGGATAATGATATAAAGATGTTGACAAAAGACAATGTAGGTATTATTCCAAAAGCACGTTGTACCATCGTGTGAAAGCATGCCACTAAATAGGGTCATTACTCAAATGTATGAAAAATCGTTTGTAAGGTTTACGAATACATGTGTGTCTATTAGGTTTAAACATATATTTTTTAACATCATTCAATCCAAAATGTACGTGAATTTTGTCCGTCCAAGAAGAAGATATGTAAATGTACCTTGAAAGAACATAAACAAGACTCCTATATTATGACTATTTTTTAACTCCTCGATTATCGAAGGAAATTGTATTTACTAATCGTATAAATCCATACTAACTCCACAAAGCTTTTCCATCTTTGGAGAAAGTCTCCTCAGTTATAGCAATTCGGGTAACAAATGACCTTCGAATTGAAGCGATTGCTGTAAATGACTACCAACTAACAATGCAAATTCATTTTACATTATTATATTATATTAATAATAGCAAATATATTTTGTCTCATAAATATAACGAGTCGTCCAGCTCCTTTCATTCATACGACAAGGTCATTCAGGATCCTTTAAACAATTAAGTTTCCAACAAAAACGAACCGGACTACGACATACTTCTTGTACTATACATTATATAAAAAAAACTTACTACCACGATTCAAGTGCACTGATTATCATAGTTAGTTCATTCAAAATAAGTTTACCACAGAGTAAAAAAGACACTAGCAGTAATTTTGATGGTGACTCAACCGCCAATGAAACTAGTCAATGTTTCATGGTCGGATACGTCTTAAAAATACACCTTAAACATTAATTTCCCTGTAATGTCCGGACAATATTTTTCTTTGTCGTATCGTACCCTAAAGAATGTTTGCTTGAATAATTTTAATTGAAACTTTTCAAACTAATGGGATTTGTTCGGACCAACTGTTCCTCACGTTCTTGTCTCATTTGATTCAATGCTTTGGTTTTTACATGATCAATCAGTCTGTACTCAACAGATCCCTCTTCCTTTTGAGCAGGAACAACTGGTTTCTTGTGCAAATTGACTTTGGAATTATGTGATTTGGTCGACTCTCCAGGACTATTTTCAATCGCAGTACTACTCGCCTTACAATCAATTTGTAGATATGTTCCGCGGAGATCATCTGGTTGGTCATACTCATGATAAACTGGTAACCTGTGGTCATGTGGAGAAATAATTGGCCCAGCCCTTCGTCGAGGACTGGCTGGTAATGTACTTGTGCTGTTGCTCCCACCTTGGGAATGATGTCTTGACGCGGACGTTGATGATGATACTTGATTTTTAACTTGTGCCGGTGTTGGACCAAGTAAGAGTGGACTTTCTGGAGGTTTCCTTGTTCGATCAATCACTGGACCAACAGCTAGTGACATTTGTCGGAAATTATTCCTAGAGGGAAGCGTCATGGCTCCACTCGAATGCTTACAAGGTGGGAATTTATTTGGTGAAGGGGACAAGAGTGGTTTATTTACGTCTGGTTTCAATTTTCGATTCACTTTTGGTGGAGGGGTGGCAGAAGTAGATGGAGAAGCAGAAGTGGCAGAAGTGGCTGAAGTTGGTTCGGCGGGTGAAGGAATTGGATTCATTTGAGATGACTGGGAAGTTGGGAGTAACATAGCTGACGGATTTTGATAAATTGGACCAGTTGGACTAATATTTCCACCTTTTGCTTCAGATGATGATGTCATATTTCCAAGATTACAATATAAGGCGCCGGCAGAACTTGGTGGTGATTGCAATGATGAACAAGTTGAAGAGTCATCATGATTCTCTTCTACAAACGTTTCATCATAACGAAAGACATCCCGGGGCCCAGAGGACGGAGTGTGTTGTTGTTTTGTGCTGTTACTTTCGGAAGTTTCTGTTTCTGGAACGGTGATCGCAATCCCCGGCACTCCAGCACTTCCGACTTTTTTCGGTGGGCGTGGAGGGGCATTGACACTGTTGACCACAGTAGAGGAATTAGGTGAAGGAGTGGCAACGGTAGATGACTGTTCAGTAGATGGTTCTTTCTTCGCTGGGTGAGTTGCCCAGTTTACCTTTGGTGGGAATGGAAATGATGTCGTGTTGCAATAAATTGTCTCTTTACCATATGTCTTGTCATTAAAAAGTATTGGTTTTCCAGTAAAACATTCCGAAATTGGTATGTAGGCGCTGGATGCTGAGGAAAGGGTCGGACTGCTCTCATCACTTACAAGATTGTCGTGTTGTTCTTCAGACTCTTGAGGTTGATTATTTTCATCCGAAGGCTTTGTATACACTAGAATTTCAAAGAAAAAGAGAAAAACAATATTAAAATTAATAAGAGAAACACTTAAACATAATATTCGTGTTTCAAACACTGATCCAAATGTCGAATGAAATATCTCAGTAGTAGTATGTTTGAATTAAGGTAAAGTGAACGGAGTGAAAGTCTACAATCAATTAATCAATCATCTTTATTTGACGCAGTATTTTCTGCTGAATGGCTTACTTAGAGTTTACGTTCTTATTTGGAAATTCACACTTAACTTCAGTGATAAAATTTAAATAAAAATTTAATTAAAAATTATAAAATTAATCCGGGAATTGAAGGTATACTTTTTGACTCGCACCAGTCCTATTTGCAACAATTAGTTCCAGATCAAAATTTGGCTGAAGTTTAATTTGAGATTAAGCTGAGTTCACTTGAGATTAAGTTGAGTTTTAAGCTGAGTTCAATTTGAGTTAAACTATTTTTATATTAACATTGGGTAGAGTTGTGCACATTTGGTTACAGTTTGTTCAAATGAAGTGACGGGGAAGTTTCACAGCACTGGCAAGAAGAAGGGATCCGGTTTTCACCTCTACGGATCACTTCTATTGCATAGCAACCGGGTCTCATGTTGGGAAGTAAAGTAGAAAAGGTTCAGAAATTCAGAATGCATTGTTTGGAAATGCACAGACAAGGGAGATTCCCTAAGTGTGAATTGAAGGACGATAGAGTCGGCAATGACATGGCCCCATTCCCATTTGTGGGCGTGCTTTGGGAGTCACATGGTCATGTAGTTAAGGAATGGGGCTAATTACCACACAGGTGGGGCGTATTAGCCCACCCTACCCTACTATTTAACGGAAATCGCACACTTTTTGAGCAATGTTGGAGAAATCGCACACTTTTGAGCAATATTGGGAAAATAAAACAATATAAAATTAGAAACTTTTGTGACAGCTGAGAAACTTAAAAGTAGTACTTACTTTCGGTTTCCACTTCCGTGGTCTTGAGTCCACAAACTTGACATAGGCATGTGACCCATTTGGTCATTTCAGCTTCTGAGTCAGACGCCAAGTAGTAAGTACGGCTAGGAGTTCGAAGATTGAAGGTGTATTTGTGTCGATCTTGAATGGAAAGAGGGGCGGATATCTGTGGATTCGATGAGAAATCCAACTATTAAAAAACATTTTTCTAAATCACACACAGCTCCAAGCAAGGATTTACAACCTACTACGGGTTAAGCACACCATGAAATTCACAAATCACAAGATAGCCAATTGTAATGACAGACATTACCACATTGCCCCTACCCATTGGTCAAACATCCTAATTTATTAACTCTAGCAGACACAATACTACGTCAAGGGTTGTAATGTGAGAAGCGAACACAAATAACAACGCCGCAAAAGATGGAAATATTTTGTTATTTTGTATAGTGAATGTACAGAATTATACAGAATTTTTTAGCAAATGCACACATTAAACGTTCCACAGTATACATACGAAACAAAAATAATGGACGAATACGTTTAAATTATTCTTTGACGTTTTCAGGACGTCGACAAATGTTTTCCACTGGCGCCCTACATAGATGATTTCTGGCTACCTTAGATTTATTCTATGAATTTCATGCGTTAACAAATAATTCCCATATTTTTCTTGTCTCACCTGTTCACACTCGTCTAAGTTAATACTGCCCTTGTGACGTCGACACGTATCATCGGTGAAATACTCCAAAACAAATTGATTCGGGAATAATCCAGCCTTTAGAATGAACCAACGTCTTCTCCACCTCTGTAAAGAACAAGAACAAGAACAAGAACAATATAATATAATATGTTATTGATTTAAGTTAAGACTTCCCAATAAATCTTCATCAATTATGACTACTATTCTGATGACTCCTCATTTCATATGATGACAATAATAAATTCATAATAAAATGTTCCATTCCTTTCACTGGTATAGTGTATAGATTGTAAGGGACTTTTCACTTCGTGATTCAAACTATGAATATGACTTATTACATTCTATGTGTACCCTTATCAAATCCATGAGCATTTGTAGTTAGTAAGTTAGTTAAGTACAAATGAGGATATGACATAATGATAGCATTAAGAAACAAAAGGCACACACACAAATACTTGGCACCAGACGCAGACTGCAATCACATGCCATGTCTACCCTACTTTTTTTTCAGTGATACTTTACTGTCGAATTTTCCAACTAAATAACTCAACGATTGACGATAACTTTTCTTGATGCGTCAATAATTCTGACTCATATTCAACTTCTTCAAAGCAATCAAACAAAAAATTCTTTTGAACTAACGTACTCTTGAAACTTGGGTTTCTCAAAATAAACATAATGTAATTATTTATTCTATTTGATTCTTAAATCAGATTATGTTTACATTACAGTTACAATAAAAATCAATATCAAGAGTATAACCGAGACAGAGAGAATAAACAAAACACTTCAAATGAAAGTGGGACACATTAGCGTTATATGGTAGTAGATGCTAATCAATCAAAGTAGTTAAATATTAAGTATGATATTAATCGTCCCGGGAGTTGGAATATATTTGTAAAGCAAATTTTTCAACCTTGAAGAATTTTTTTGTGTCTCTTGCTGCGCACTCAACCCCTGACCTTAACTTCAAAGTAAAATTGTGAGAATGCGACTACGAAATACTACGAATACTTCGGGTCGACGAATGTAATGTAAATACCCATAAAATACAATTGAATTGGATTGAGACTTGCCGTCACACTTTGTAAATAAAAAAATAAACTTTTACAGAAAACTTTTGAAGAAACAAGACTTTTACGATTCAATGTCGACGTCAAAAATTGAAAATGTTGAATCGCCTGACCAAGAGAAATTTATAAACTAAAACTAAAGTTCTCGGCATGGTCTGGCTTTCAACTAAAGTTTACCAGTTCAGTTGTTAAGGACTTTATCGGAAAGCGAAACATGGTAATTTAATACTAGTGTTCGGTGTCTATCATCAACTTCTAGTATGTAGGAATGGAATCTAATATATGAGACGTTAAAGAATACTTTTTGTTCTAACTTTGCACAGAGTTGCTGAAAGTATCTGGCAAAGTTTAGTAATTACATTCATGTATTATGTACATTCTGCCAGTCTCACGCTCATGTCAGATCAGATTTCAGCAATTCATAATTCATTCTATTTTGAGGATAGAAATCAGAGGAAGAACAGGAATGCATTACAAAATTTTGAGTCTGAAATCTGATTCTAACTCGCACATTGCGCATTAACGGTTTGACTAGACGATTTTATACACCGATAATAAAATAAGTATCGGGAAAACCACGGCAGGTTTTATTTAATGAATTTGTCACCAGCACAATGCATTACAAATTGCAATTATAACAATCAATTTATTGGCCACTTGTATATGGATTTCCGGCAGTACCCGTGCATATAATAATGAAATTTTTATCGTCCCTTTCAATTCATGCATTTTCGGTTTACTTTCTCCATTTCTCTAATGGAGAAACTTGATATAATAAATCCTAACAAATTCTGCATAGGTGTAGTTTCTAAAGAAATTTTAAAATGAGAAACACAATATTTCAGTCGCATGATGGAATAATAGATATGGTAGTAGAGTATTTTGAATCCTAAAAGCTGTAAACAAATACTTTGTTTACTACGTAGAAGGACAAATACAAAGAATAATTGCACAAAACATTTTCATCATCAAAATTCCATTGCCAGACCCAAAATACCTTTAAAATGACTGTCAGACTACGACCATTAACTCTGTCTATGTAAGATTAGAAATAATCGTATAGATTAACCCATGAAATTGGAGCTTTCAGAGCCGTCAATCGAATTGGAAATACCCCAGCCAGCGCGATAAATACACAAAGAAAGGAATAAACTGCTAGTCAAAGTTGTAGAACGTGGAATCGCGAATCGGGTAATTTTACTCTCTTGGAATTCTCAAGTGCATTGTGTCAATATATCGATTTCCTAGAATACCACAATTCCACACTATAAATTCCTAATTCCAGGCTATATTTATACTTTTAATGAACAGACAAATATTTTTGAGCTTGTGAGGGACTTGTGAACTCAGCTATAGATGCTTTAAAATTTGATTGTTTGTTAGCAAAGTGTGGTGTGTAGGTCTCGAGATAGATGATGAGTAAGACAATATTTATTTGTGTCACGGCTCTTCGCTCAATGCCAATATTTATAGTTACAATTTCTTCGGAAGTAGGCTAAAACTTAAATATATTTGGCAGTATCAATGACAAGGCTATTGAGCCAGTAATTTACAGGGAAACCATTTTTCACGAAAACTCAGATCTGGCCAAAACCTACAGGGATTGGTGACATTCGTGTTTTGTTCCTGTCACGATTGTAGAAATCGTGGGCGCGTAAAACTTTTCTCTGATTTCCCTTTCCTATCTCCTATGCAGTGGCGGCACTTCTGTGGCAGCTTCAGTAGAATATCAATCAAATATGTTTGTAATATTGTAATGTTCCAAAAATTTCTTCCATTCAACTCAACAAATAAAATTTTTATACTAACGACACTAGATGTAACTTTTCGGATTGGGTTTTGTGTCTATCCGGTTTTTACACGAACAAGGGTTTCCTTATAAGACTGGACATGATCGCTTTATTATGGGCATAGGGATCAGGATCGGAAACCAAGTAAATCTAAATTCGAAAACAGCAATGTTAAGCTCATGTTAGTACAAATATTAGGCACAAGTTCAAGTGAAATTCTAAGAAATAATAAAGCATTCTGATAGTGATAAGTGTATTGCTGATTATTTCAACTATTAAGCCGAGAAGCTTCGCTTGTTTCCTTGATAAGTGGGGACCTGACGAGCCTGAACCTGAATATTTTGCAGAGCACAGGCACCAGGCACAGGGAATCCCCAGCCTCATGACAAACAAAAATTATGCTAACTGAAATTAACACTTTCAATCTTCCAGACTTAATCCCGAATGCATTTCCCTGTATGATGTTCGATTCATTGAATATTAGATGAGCGAAACTCGATCCTTTTCACCTGCATTCACTTGACATCTATTTTGCTCTTCGTCGTGTCTTACGAAACGAGATGCGAAATTACATGTGCAATTTACAAAATGAAAGTTCATAAAATGGCTTGAAGTTAAAGGAAGTAAAATTTTGTAACATGTGATGGAAAAGTTATTCAGAAAATGAGTAATTAATCCCGCGCAAAGTTTCCATAATTTGGAGAAAGGCGACCGGATTAACCCAAAATTGGTCCTTTAACTTCCTACAAAATTAAGCTTGCAAAATAGTAAAATAGATTCCTAAAATTACTGTAACAAGAATGCCAGGAGACTTTTCCTGGCGTCCTCCATGCAATTAGTTGCAAGCCGAGGAAATCCTTCACCAGTATGACACGGTCCTAGTTATTCTGAGATTGTCTAATGAAACCAACATTCGTCACTACTTACTAAATCACAATTAGTGATTATGAAACATATTGACCTCGTAAGAAATTGCTTGACATTTAAAGTAGCAACAGCAACTAAATTCCCACTCACCTGTACCTGTTTGAATATACTCCTTGTCGGCGGAGACTTTGTGAGCCATCCTTGATGAACCAAATCACTACTATTTGTACTGGTCGCACTACTGGTACTCGTCAGCGGTGGTCTTCGTGGTACTGGAGGACTTGGGTTGACCCTTCTTGTTGTTGTGGAAGTTGTTGAACTACTTGATTGTCTTCGATGTGCTGATCGACTACCAGTACCAGTAGCCGACAAAGACGTGGACGTGGATGTCGCGGTCGCTGTCCCCCCTCCTGAAGACATCATCAACCTCAACTCCGAACGGACAGTCTTGCAACAATTTTTCAGTACATTCGTTCCTGCTCGACCCGCCAGTTCAAAGTCTTTTTTGTACGACGTCGCCGTAATAATAATTCAAATGTTATCCAATTCGTCTGTTACTTGTCTTAAAATTCTCTAATTATATATCGCAAGGAAGGATGAGCACGGATGGATATCATCAATTATATATATATTACGTATAAATTATAACCAAATTATATTATTCCCGTTCGTATAAAATTTTCACTTATATTCCTTGAAGACACTTTCGTTTTAATTTCCAGTAGTAATTGTTAGCCGGTAGCAGTAAGAACTGTTCGTATTGGTAATGGTATAGAAATGCAAAATATCCTCCCTCGTAGTCGTCGAAACACTGAAATGCACAAAATATACCATAATCAGTAATGTATTAATAACAAGGTTAATATCTTCTCAATGTACAGGCGCGTCTCTCTATAAATCGGAACTCTCTGAACCAATCATATCATATTTTAAAATATCAAGGATTTCGATAAGACATTCGCCGAAACGAATAGTGTGATCCGAATACTTTCTTGGAGAATAGGCTTCCATTTCGACTAGGGAGGGTACCCCTAGGAATAAAACAAAACTCCAGAGCAGAAATGCTTGTTTAAAGCAATTACCGCGCTTAAAAACGGATTGACGGTAATTCGATACACAGAGAGCCCACTGTACATATGAGTATTGTGTAAAATGAATTATAATTGTAGAATGACTGAATGACGCACCTCGTGAGTGTCGTCGTCGTCGTCGTGTACTGCTGATTGATCACAATTCACAAATGAGGCAAGGAAGGACTGACTACTCTCTCCTTTCTAATCACGTAGACGTAAAACGTAACTGTCGTATCGTTCGTATCGTAATTCCCCTGGCCCGGGGGCTTTTTTCCGTAACAAACAACGTAAACTGCTCGGACACCCAACCCAGAAAAACTAGACACAAACAAAAATCCACGGTCTTACACCTCAACCAACTTTAACTTGCACTTCCACTTAACACTCCTCAAACTTATTACTTAAATCATTAACGATTCTAAAATTACAAAACTCTAATTAGCGTTTTTCCAACATCTAAGTAGATAGATTGTAGTATTGTAGACTAGTCCAGTCCTCTAGTCAATATCAGTTTGATTGGTTCAAATACCTGTAAGACAAAATAAAATAATATACCACAAAATTAAGGGTCGATTCTCAATTGGACCCCTGCAAGGTCAATTACTAATCAAGGTGATCATCCACTGCCTAATGTGTATTTCTTTCCTTGTATTTACTAATTATTCCGAAATTATACGTTATTCAAAACATGAAATATGCATGTTGTAAAACTAAATTACTGGGAAATGTAGAGGGCGTTACTCTTAACCGTTGGTAAACAAATGTTTTAACGTTAGGAGTATGTTAGTCTCAGACGCAATTCTTTACGAAATGTATATCTCGCCCTTTTATCATCTTATTTTCTATTTCGAAATGATCCACGTTTCAGGGTGCCAAGAATTAAAAGAATGTCGGAATATCAATGCTCGACGATCAAAACGCGGGTCATGGTAATCAAGTACGGTTGGTAACGATTTTCGCAAGTGGATAATTGTAAATTTAATGGTTAGTAAAATAAATTGGTTGGTAGGTTTACCACTCACATATCGTATTATGCAACATCATCAGTCTCAACTCTTTTCGACGAACAAGATTTTTCAGTTAAAATAATTAGTATAATTATTGTGATATGATATGAATACGTATAATGTCACGTAAGGATTTTATTAACGATCGTTTTAATTTGGTATTTTGCCAGTGTCGTGCTTCTCAGCCGTATTAAAAATAACTATCGTCACTATCCACCATTAGTGATCAATAACATTGGTAATTAATTGATAATATTGTCATAAAACACGTTTAACACCGGAGTTCTTTAATGTCAAACGGTGGATCGATATCCGGGAATCCACGATTCTCCCACACTACTACAAGTTGACCTTTAAGAACGTCTAAAAACATAATGCACTTCCACGCTGTCAGTCACTGATGAATAAATGGTAGACGACTGGCAGATGCTACTGGGCGGTAATTAATCAGTTGATTCTATTGTGACGACACTGACTGGACTGATTAAATTCTTTAGAACCCAATCCACGTCATTACAATCAGTCCAGTTCCATCCAGTCAGGTCGGACACGCACTTAAACACTTTGACTTACGAATATAATTTTCCTGTACTAATTAATTAATTAATTCGCATTCACGCCATCAAAATACGTCAGATGACGTAATCCGTGTTTTTACGACACTGATTAATTCATTTCTCAGTAGTGTTGTTGATATTACAACATTCAGATAGAACACTCCAAGGCGTAAAAATTAATTTTTGAGAGTGAGATTTAGTATTAAGAAATGGATGATTATTTTGGTAAAAAATAGGCCGTTTTTTGATTTTCCTTGATTGTTATTTAGAATATTACAACGTACGTCTAAAAAATACGATGTTGGTTTGTTGGATGGATGGAGGATAATAAATATTTGTTGGTGGGTAAGTGGAAAGGCTATGAGCATTTGGCATTTGGGAGTGGATTTGATTTCCCCATTCCTTCACGTACTTTGTATGCCTTATACCACTTGAGTTCCTGCATAAATATTATAGACTACACGGTGGCCCAAAAATCATGTTCTAACTCTGGAAATGCAAGTTTAAAAATTGTAATTTGTGATTATTGGATGAATTGTGCAATGACTCAGATCTCACCCATAATGGATGACTCATCGTGTATTTCTACGTGGGAGAAAGCCCCCAACCGTGCTATGCAGGTTCAGAGTTCACCTCATTTTGACCAATGCATTACTGCAATATCATCACACTACATCCAATGTCTTTTTAACCATCATTGGGCATTCGCATAGTACCAGACCAGACTTTCCCACGCCATCAGGGTACGCTACTGAATTATGAAAGTGAAATTGGGGAAAACCCCGGCATATAGAACGTAAAAGCCTCACAGTACATGCAACAGCAATTTTACGGTTATATTTCTATGAAAATTGACCAACTATATTTGGAATTGAAATTGAGTCGATTTGCTGCACAGTTTTAAATTGTACAGGGTGTACCAGAACAAATGTCCAGTTGAGTTTTGAGCTATAGTAGTTTCAAGTATTGGGGACCTGGACATTGTAAAAAATAACTGGAGTTTTCTATTTTGGTTTCCATGAAACTTACGATAGGACTTGGAATTGGAATTGAGATGATTATTTTCATGAATATGATATGAAACCGGTCGCTCCGGAATAAGTGTTTCAATTTTTAGGGATTCTAATGTGGTAGTGTTTAATACTTATAGTTTTCCAGGAAATACTTGATAGTGGTGTTTGAGTTGTACTGGGTGGGAAAAAGTAATTCCTCTCTCATACTTTTTTATGTAGTATTTCAACGAAATTGTTTATGATTATGTTCGATCTCAATGGTTTGATTTGTTTTCGCATCCAAATTATTATGATATTCTACAGGATGTCAGGTTTGCCTGGTTGACTACTTGTAAGAATGTATTTGTAGTTGTCAAACTTCCAGTTATTCCTGACTTTCTTCGTAAAAATGATATCATACGCGGCATGCTGGAATAAGTGGTTTGCACTTTAGTTGTGTTGTTCCAGCGAGCCAATTTGATTTCCAAGGAGCTGATAGAATTGGAATTGAAATGATTGCATGCATATTTTACTGCACATTGTGTACCAGAATAAAGTTTTGAACTTTGAACTACTCTGAAGGAACGAGGTTCCAGTTAGATTTCTATGGAATTGTTGGACTTGGAATTGAGCTTATTTTGGGTACACGAACAAGACTGTACATACAGTAGGTGGTGTTCAGCTAACTTAACTGCTCTAAATTAAAAAGTTATTTTTCTAAGATTTTTGAATTCAATTTATATGAAATTAATTTTAATGAAATCAGACATAAGACTTGAGTCGCTGTGATAATGACTTTGATTTGAATATAGTTCTGCGATTCGATTATTTACAGTTCGTTTTTCGCCAAATTATTTAAAACTGTAGGTTGATATTTGGATACTCTATAGAGCAAGGTGACCATTATTTAGAGAACCCAAAGTAGGACATTTCCAAAAACTCATTTTATCTACACTGAATGCATTTTTCCATCCATTTTATCTACACTGAATTCATTTTTTCTTCCATTTTATCTACACCGAATTTATTTTTTCATCCATTTTATCTACATTGAATTCGCGT
>JAQGCA010001250.1:0-18730 GCA_034698945.1 Protaphorura quadriocellata
TATGGAAACGGAAACGAAACGAAACGGTTCGTTTCCGTTTCGTTTCGTTTCTAGAGAGAAACGGTCCGAGCCCTAGTCGAAACTAAAGGCAAAAAATGCTCCAAGTCGTTTTCAAATTGTTTCATTGAAGGGAACATAAACAATTTAGTAGTTAAGACTACAGTTTACACAAAGTTTATAGAACCCTTAAAGTACGATTCCACTGCACAATGTGCAAGCGCAATGTCCGCAATATTACGCTCGGCAATATTGAGGACATTGCGCTTCGCTTGAATTTCCAAACATTGCGCCAGTTGGAGTTATCCCACAACTGAGTATGGCGGACCAGAAACAAACAACAAACAGTCCGTTCCCATGCGAAAACGAGAATTTCAAGGGTTGTAATTCCTGGAATCTCCGCAATGTGCGCTAAAAGAACCAATCGGTTGGTTGTTGATTGCGATGCGCAATCGACTTCCGCAATGTCCGCAAACGCAATCTGGATTTCGGGATCTACTCCATAGAGCGCAATATTACGATCGAATTTGCGGTCCGGAATTTTGCGCAGTGGAATTGTGCCTTCAGAAATATGTGTGTATACACAAAATCCAAGAAAG
This sequence comes from Protaphorura quadriocellata, assembly GCA_034698945.1. NCBI lineage: Eukaryota > Metazoa > Arthropoda > Collembola > Poduromorpha > Onychiuridae > Protaphorura > Protaphorura quadriocellata. The sequence continues at coordinate 597 of JAQGCA010001250.1, forward strand.
AGGAATATTAATGGAATATAACTCCAATTTAGCCTGCGCATGCGGTCTCCGTCATCGATAGACCGCGCCCAGAAATAGGCAGGAAATTCAGAACAGGATATCCCCTATCCCCTGACCTGTTTTGCCAAAAAATTCTATGCACCGAACGCCAGACTTGATTTACTAAACCATTCTGGGGGTCTTAGATTTAATTTTCTGCGGATTGTATACATCATACTCTATTTACTGACAATCTCCTGATTGAGCAACACGAAAAAAGTCGACAAAACTGTTATTAGCCACCCAGCATAGTCATACGAAATTTCTTACCGCTGATACATTCAGTACACTGTGACATGGGTAGACTTCAAGTCTATGACATTTACATCGTTCAGCATGTCGTCTAAACATTGCTTCGTGACACGATTCCTTATCTGAAACGTATTTTTAGATTCTGGTAAGTTAATAATATGGTGAACTAATAAAATCAATCTCTACGGACCATACCTGACCGAAATGTTTCCAACCATCAAGTTTCCAAAACAATTCTTTGTAAACGTTCTGAAGATACCAATCAAAGTTTTTACATTTCAAGCGTTCCTTCAACGCGAGACGTCTGCTCACATCGCCACTCGGTTTTTTATGGGCATAGTAGGTGTAGAAGAATTCTTTGTAGTGGTCCATCCAGACCACTACAGCTCCGGCGGAATTTAAGTAATGAGTCTTGTCATAGCCAGGAGAGTGCGGGTGACTGAATTGATAAACATGTCCGACACGCGAACGGCGAACATGGAATAATTTCAACAGAACCCCCACATTGCCATATCTAACATCAAAAATGCGCCTTGAATAACAGTAACGGAATTCCGGTATCAAATATTCCATATAACTTACAAGGACATTTCGAGATTTTTGCCACCCCAGAGATTCATTCCTGAGTCATACGAACCGATCTCCCAGAAATATTTTCTGTCAATGGCGAATCATTCCCCAAGCGATCTAGTAGGAGAATGATGAAACTTTTTTCTCTTTACTTTGTAGTCCGGAACTGGAATCCAATGGAAGTATAGAGTCCAAGGAAAAACAGCTATTAAGACCAAATTTTTGTTTTTCGTATTGTATTCCAAGTATGTTGGATCGATTCCATCTATAGTCGGACATACAACAGCAGTCCGTTTCTCCTTAATTCTTTGCAGTAAGGGTTCCAACCTGGAATAAAAAGAATTGCATAATATAATCGGCATTTATTAACAAGTGAGTACACCGACTCCTTACCAGACATGTCCAACCTCACAATGAGCCTCCAAGAACACGATCACAGCTCCTGTCGCCACATGAGCACCAATCATTTTGGCACGAATAAGCCCGGATTGTTTCAAAATCCTTGCCAGTCGTATTTTACTATGTAGAAATCTAGTGACTGGATATCGTTCCAAAGTCCCGTGCAGTTTTTTTTGACCACTGAAGGAAGTCATCCACCAGAATAATTTCCTTTAGAAGTTGAGTTGGACTCCTGGTAATCACACTATGAATTGTGCGGAGCAGAACTGACAGAGCGTCATTGTTGAAGATAATCACGACGCTCGCATCAGCAAGGTCGTGGTCGTAACTAATTGGTTTACACCTGTATACATAATGAGAAAAGTTTAGAACACTTAAATAATAAAATATGTCATATTGTCTTACGCGTCCGGCCCCACGTCTGGCATAGTTCGAGTTAGAGAAATCAAGTCACTCAATAAATTATTGAATCCCTCTTTCTTCAAGACATCCTCGACAAAATCCGACTTGGAGTTTGGCACCGAGGCGCCAATTCCTATCTCACCTAATCCAGGCACAATTTTACTCACAAATTAATTAATTTCTTCATTCTAATCATAAGAAACGCTGAATTCTTTGTTCTTAAATCTACTTCTATATATCTGTACACCTTAAGTACTGACACGAGAAATTTGTCTGTATTTTCCTTCTCTGCAACACGTCTTTGTATTGAGAGTTCTTCATATTCATCTATCGAACTCGACAATTCAGAGTTTTCTGATAACTGTTCGAGATTAATGAAATTTTCACTATCTTTTTTTCTCATTATAAAGTAAAACCACAATAACAGAATTACTGTAAGAATGAGTGCGCGTGTATGTGCAATTTCGCTGACCACAGCGACGTCAAAAATTTCTGATCGTGAGGTGTATTGCTACTGCCCGTGGCATTGTTTAATATAAATTCAATAAGAAGGTAGAAAAGAAATATTGCCCAGTGAATACTAATATTTACTATCATAAACGCTAGTGAACTACTTTGCTGGCCTTCCGTATTGAACCTTTCTTCCTTAGAACTAAATCACAATGAAAAGTGAGCAGTAGGAAGGAATGGTCGGTTTCCTGGTACAAATGTTATGCAAAGTGCAACTCTTCGCCACCGGTATCCGCTTGTTTTCATAATAAAATATATGCGGTACCGGTACGACAGGCAGGACCATGTACAGGGCGTTTACTATCTCTCAGACTACTTTGAAATTGGCGCGTCGCTAACTCAATTAAATATTTGTTGACGTCAGTGCAGAAAAAATATTAAAAAAAAATCGAAAAAAATGAAATTCAAAATTTATCAAAATAAATAAAATTCAACATCTAAAAAAGATTTTAATTTCAAAAAAAAATTAAAATTTTGAAATTTTTTTTTAGAACTTTTCATAAAAAGTAATGTGGATTTCATTTTCATTTTTGAATTTCATTTTTTCATTTTTTTTTCTAAATTTTTATTTTTTTAGAATTTTAATCATTTTTAGATGTCGAATTCTATTTATTTTGATAAATTTTGAATTTTATTTTTTTCGATTTTTTTTAACATTTTTTCTGCACTGACGTCAACAAATATTTAATTGAGTTAGCGACGCGCCAATTTCAAAGTAGTCTGAGAGATAGTAAACGCCCTGTATGTATAAGTCGATGTGGCTTGTGCGCGTAGAAGTATACTCGTAAACGTCAAATAAAATGATAAGAGTTTCAAAAATGACACAATAACAGCATGTAAGATTTCGTAATGTTTCCATTACATGTTAAATTGCGTTCGGGTATTGCCAGCAACATGAGTAAGTTATAACGAATGAATGTAATTCATATTTTATGCCAGCCACGCAGAAATAGAACATTGAACTTGAACTTGAACGTGGAGGATGACCACTAATAGATTAAAATTTATTAATTTTGAATTTCTCTCAGCATCCATTCAAAATCGGTTGTAAGTATAGTAGAATAAAAAAGATTTATACAGTGAGAAGCAAAAGAAACCGGTCACCTCGACTACCCATCAGAAATTCCAAGTGTCGGGTGGCCGGGAAAGTCGAATGACAAGGTAACGCCCCGAGTTATAATTCGATTTTGAGACGAGACTTATTCTGGAGTTGAGTGACTTCCCGAAAGGTAATCCATGTTTCCCGGTCACTGTGAATGCTCACCTCTTGCTAATGGTTCGAGGGAAATGGGTGCCCTGAGTTTCAAAACGCGTCTGTAGTCGAATTATCATTCGGTGTGTTACCTTGTCGTTCGACTTTCCCTTCCTCGGATACGAATTAAATTCGCCGCAGACGCACACAACACTATCATAGGGTAATGTTTTTCGTAAATTAATTCGTAATTCGAAAAGAAATCGTCAATCAAATGTTACCACATGTGTTTTATGGAGGATTTTAATTAATGTATTTGTTTTTCTTCATTTGTACTACAAATAGCATGAGCAGAACTTTTTCCTGAGTTATTCCGAAGAACTCCTATGTGAGTTTGTGTTCGGACTTGCTGCAGAAAATAGCAAAATTTTGAGAATGGACTCTTGTGAGAAATTAACACCCGGTCAGAAATGGGAATACACGGAAGAGTTTATTTTGATACACAAACCGTCAGGAAAATGCTTTACAGCAGATCTCTCTGGTTGGGAAAACTAATCTAATAACTTTACAAGAATATGTCTCACCCGTGGTACGTTCTCAACAGTGGAACTTTATGATCATATGTAGTAATCATAAATTCTCATACTGCCCAAACAAACGAAATCGAGTTTGTTATTTCAGAACTGGTGACACTACAATTTTGAAGACCCGCGTAACCAGCTAGGACGTCAAGGGATCAATGATATCATGACAATACGTACTGGTATGTTCAAAATGTTCAGGTTGCTACAGGAATCGAACCAGTTTCTTCGGAGTTTTTCAAAATCCTCATTCACCTTTATTTAATTAGGAAGTATGAGCTTACCTATAGTAGGGAAGTTGTCGAATTTAGTTTGAGGAAGTGATATAGTTTAGTATAGTACTGATATAGCTTACCCTTCAAATTAAACAATTGTTTCCGTGACTTCATCCCGTTCCCAACCGAACCCGCTGGTGGATTGCCAGAAAGTTCACAAAATAAAATTCAGTATTAGAATTAATAACAGTCTGCAGGGCACCAGTTACAGTTTTGATTTTGTTTAGTATTACACTAATAAATTTGGCAAAAATTCTCTGATCATTCTGTATACATACTGAAATAATTCCAAAAAATTAAGACAGTTTTGAAATTGTCAATTTTTGTGTTTCATTTCATCCCTTGGTTGAAGAAAAGATTTATTCTTTATTTCTAACTTGTTTATAACTCAATTTCAACTTTAATTTCCTGGTTAGCTCACGTATCTAAATCACGCAATAAATGTGCCTTCTGTGCTTGTGTGCATTACAATATTACTAATAAATGAACCTCATTTTCTATAAAAGAAAGGTGTACATATTTATCATGCTTTTCACCCGTCGAAACCGAAGTTTACCCAAATATATTTTTATTCTGATTATTGTGCTAACCATGATCGCGTATTTGGAACTGTTCCGAGAAAATAAATCTGCTTCACGAGAGGTTGTCGAAGTAAACCCTGAGAATTCTGGCCAGTTACTAGAAAAACTGGAATTGACCCCAAAACCTGACATGGGGAAAGGTCATGAACATTTAAGCAGTGAGGAGGTTGACATTGTGATAGAGCGTCAGAAAGCTGCAAATGAAAACACTGATGAATTTCTAGCGTCAATGTTGAAGGATTACGAATACATGGAGATTGATTTGAGATCAAAGCGAATACATGGGAAAAGCTACGAGGACGATGAAAAGGGTATCAAGCAATATTTGAGCAAAATTGTGCCCGGATTGGGCGATGGTGGACTAGAAGCTAAAGTGCCGAAGGCGATGGCAGCCCAAGCCGAAGAAATAAAGAAAAAAGAAGCATTTAATCTTATATTGAGTGATATGGTTTCACCAAATCGAACAATTCCTGATGGGCGGCAGTCTGTGTAAGATTTTATAACATAACTAATAATTATAAACTGCTTTGACCTTTGCTGACCCAGTTGGGTCAAACGATGAGATATATCACGTCTAAGATTTTTGTTTTTGACATCATTTTTATAAAGATGTAAGTCAGTGAGATATGACCCTCATCTCCCGGACGCCACAGTCGTCATAATTTACAGCAATGAAGCACTTTCAACTCTGCTTCGGACGATTCATAGTGTGGTCAATCGGAGTGCGCCTCATTTACTCAAGGAAGTCATTCTCGTGGACGATTTCAGCGACAAATCAGAATTGAAGGGAACATTAGAACGCTACCTAGCGACAACATTTCATCCCGGGAAAGTTCGGCTCGTTAAGCTGAAGCGAAGATCAGGTTACAGTTTTATTGCTTATCCATGATATAATTTATCTTTGTTATTCCTTTGCTGGTGGGGAAAATTTGGTTCGAATATTGACAACAGTGTACATCAAAATTCTTGACATAATTAGGGTTGATCCGAGCCAAAATGGTCGGGGCACATTTAACAACTGGACAAGTCATTGTTTTCTTAGACGCTCATTGTGAAGCCAGCAATGGGTGGTGAGTGTTGTTTACAAAAGTTAATCCTGAAAATATAGAGCGAATAGAAAGGCCTACAACTCACGAGGGAAACGTCAGGCCGGATATTTTTAGAAAAATTTGAAATACGTACTACTCAGTACCTTATGCGATGAGAAATCTTGAATCATATGTCGCTTCACCCACATTTCAGGTTTAGGTCAGCAGTTGACCTTTATTTGAATTTGGGAAATGTGTTTATGCATGTGTGAATGGCATGACTGTCCACGGCCTCGTCTCACTTTTCCTCTCTCCGCTCGCTCGCCTTCTCTTCCCCTGCCTTGAAGGAACGAATGGAGTGGGTGGACGTACCGGCCCTACACTCAAACACGCCTCCAAAATACAAATAAGGGTCAACTGGTGACCTAAACATGAAATGTGGGTGGAGTGACATAACATTCAAGATTTCTCATCGCAGAAGGTACTCTGTGGTACGGACTTCAAATTTGTCTAAAAATATGCTTCCTGATGTTCCCTTCGTCAGTGATTCGTTTCATTCTAGGTTGGAACCACTTCTCCAAAGAATTAAAGCTGAACGAACCGCAGTCGTGACTCCAATCGTTGACATCATAGATGGGAACGATTTAAGGTATGCTGTCACTGGAAATGGATTTTCAACTGCAACCGGAGGATTCGCATGGTCCCTCCATTTCACATGGATTTACATTCTTCCGCAGACACAAATGGAAAAACCTTCTCCTTTATTGCCAGTGAAGACACCCTCCATGATTGGCGGACTTTTGGCCATTGATAGAAAATATTTTTGGGAAATTGGGTCCTACGATCCGGGAATGGACTTGTGGGGTGGTGAAAATCTGGAAATGTCATTTCGTGTACGTTTAGTTTATAAGTGAACAGATTTCAATGGTGTACACATAGTAGTGATAGTCATGATTTCATTGAACATTTTAATTAGGTATGGCAATGCGGCGGATCCGTTGAAACCATCCCTTGCTCAAGAGTCGGACATATGTTCCGGGCATTTCATCCGCATATTCCAGGACACGGCAATAATGGCAAATCACATGCTTTGAATTCTGCCCGAGTTGCTGAGGTGTGGATGGACGAGTATAAAGAATTGTATTTCTACTACAACAACTTACAGGTATGATTTTTTGAACAAAATGACTTCTGGTCATCTGATAACATTATTCTCCATTTTGTTCTGATTCCATGGTATTCCCGCAGAAATCAAATTATGGCGACATTAGCCGACGGCTTGCTTTGAGGGAACGGTTGAAATGTAAAAATTTCAAATGGTATCTTGACAATATTTATAAAGAAAAGTTCCAGATGACCAAAGCATCCACTCATGCTGGTCAGGTAAGTTGTGACAAATAAAATAAGAAGTACTTACACTACTTTTTTAATTCTTTCACCGTTAAGACTGAAATTACACAGATTGAAAATCCAGTTACGCAATACTGCCTGGACAATTTGGGCGGCGATCAATATTATGGAAATTATTCCGTGGGCTTATACCCATGTCACAGGAGCGTTATTCCTTATGTTAAGGTAAATTTGAAAATGGCACATAGTCACCACAAGTTTTAATCAATGGATTTGTTTCTCTTTTTATTTGTACTACTAACAGCATGAACAGAACTTTTACTTGAGTTATTCTGGAGAACTGAGACGTGAATTTGTGTGTGGGTTTGCTGCAGAAAATAACACAATTTTGAAAATGGATCCGTGTAAGAAATTAACACCCGGTCAGAAATGGGAATACACGGAAGAGTCCATTTTGAGACACTCGCCGTCAGGAAAATGCCTTACAGCAGAGCTCTCTGGTGGGAAAGCTAATCTAACTCTTCAAGATTGTATGTCGCCAGTGGTACCTTCTCAACAGTGGGGCTTTGAAAAAACATCTAATCATAAGAAGTGAAATAAATTCGGGGCACAAAAAACAAAAAAATCGAATTAAATTTTAACATAATTTTATTCATAAATAATTTGTTGGATCATTTGGTTCGTCATCCATCCATGCATTCTCATCCTGGCCTTGTTGTCTTTCCCATGTCCGCCACCACCAGCTCCACCTTTATACGGTGGGATGTTCAGGCTGGTACACTTCCAATGGGTATATCCTCCAAAGAAATATATCGTTAGCACATAACACTGTATATTATCGTTATCTGTATACTGTATAGTATCGGATAGTTCCTCATTCGGAAATTCAGAACAAACTGTGTGTCTGTCAATTTCAATGTTAGATTCTGAAGAGTGTGGTTGGTTATGAACCACGCTGTAGGATTATGATAATATTGCAGTGCCATTGTAATCTTACACTGTCCTTGAACTCTTTGCAATAAACTCAGACGACGCTAAATGACTGAGAGGACTATGGATTAAATTAGAGGAGAGTTAAACTTAAGAGCGAGCGGAGTTTTTTTTTTTTTTTGCTAATTTGAGTCCATGCAATGGATAGTCGGACGGTCTTCAAATTTTGATAAGTCATTTCATAGGAACAATCTCCGTGCATCACTCTACGTCTCTGTATTCAATTTCATCTACACGGTGGTTAGCATTATTAACCCATTGCAGTTATGAACAAGCTGTACATTTGACACAATTACAATCATATTTCGTTTATGTGTTTTGTAACGAACAATTAATACTGACCTCAATTTTACTCACCCTATTTATCCTTTCACTTTTATGCACAATAATGCCGATATAATTTTGAAAAGGTCCATTGGTAAAAATAAAAAAATGTAAAATTCCGATACCGATAGCCGTTTATGCAATTTTAAAATACAGCGCACAAAATTATGATTTAATTCCGCGTTAGCACCACTATTTAGGCTAGGCTAGTGCAGACACTAAGTTGTGCCCACAGTACTATAAAAAACTTCCATAAAGCAAAACTGTCTCCGAATGAAATCGAACCCTCATCACAGGCATTAAGCGATACCGTTAATATGCCAACATGACCGGAGCCGGGACAGCACTGTTGTACGGGGTTTCTACCTTGCAAACGCAGGAGTTTCTTTCACCTTCATGATCGTAAATAAGTGAATTGTTCTAATTGGGTATGAAAATGAAATCCAGGTACCACGAGAATGTCAAATGATGGTTAAAAGACATGGAGTTTGGTGTGGGTGATATTCCAGTGATGCATTTGCCAAAATGAGGTGAATTCTGAACCTGCGTAGCAGGGCTGAGAGTTTTCGTTACGCGCAGAAACAAACGATAAGCCATGATTTGACTAAGAATGTGTGATGTCTGAAGTCTGTCATCGTACAACTCAGGATAAATATAACAAGTACTGTATAACATTACCAATAATAGTTTTTTTTTTGCATTCTTGTTTTTATTACAACAACATTATAGAATTTGCGAACTAAAGTTGAGAAAAATTTGACGTAATTTGCGTCAGGGTGCCGACCCAACGTACGTGGATTAGGATTACGTCGAAAAAACGTTTGTCCAAATCGCTCTGTGAGTCTGTGACCTCTAATTGTCATTAATGAGTACGAAGGCGCCTAAATAGTTGTTGCGCAGTGTTTAATAATATTATTGATGTTGAGAATGACGGATTGGACATTCCCATGAATGACTCATTTGAATATGTTGACAAACATAAACGTACGTGGCTGCTAATCTCTATCAATGTATATTCGTACTACTAAGTTATACAACATAACATTCCGCAAAAAATATCATCTCCGAGGTTCTACTTGTATAGTTTATAACTATTGTCACTGCATTGGATGAGCTCTCTCCAAGAAATGAAATTGAAATCAGTTTTCCTAGGAATATGCAGCCAAACCGATTTTTCCTCTCTCAATCCATACTCGATGTGTATTTAAAACCTCAGCATCCAGTCAAATTGAATTCAGTCTTGGATGAATTAACGGGAGAGAATCAGTCAAGCCTTACACTCATTCTATTAAATTACTCGCAAATTATTCATAACTTTATTTGTCAAGATGAATTGGGAACAAGTTCGAATTCGCGTTGACAGACTCAATGGACCAAGTCATGAAAATATTATGGAACGTTACTTACAAATTGGAATTTCATCCGAAGCACGACAACATTTACCAGCATCACTTTATGACGAAATACGAGGGTTAGTTCATCTATTAAATTTGAACACCTTAAAACTTAATTAAAAAATTGTATACTTTATTCGGCATTGGCGTATGTCGCCTAGAGATGGGTTGTTCTCCTTTTAGCGTGCATATATCTATTTTAAAATAGGACTGGAGATCACCAATTGTTGGAATTTGGATTAGTTCAATGGCAAACTACACTTTCGCATAAGGGGCATTGTGAAGCGTAGAATAGTATACAGGTAATGCACGACTACATTGATTGCATTATTTATTCACCATTGAACAACATGTTTGTAAAATATTTATAGAAAAAGTTTTTGCAAAATGCGATCGGGCTTTGCAAGAATCTTCGGGAAATATTTGATCTTGAAATGCAATTGATTGAGACGGAAGACCAAATCATTCAATGTTTGGGTGAAATTCCGATTAAAATCTGCCAATTGAATTCTCAGCAAGGACAAGTGCCTTTAGAATGTGAGTAATTATTTGAAATATTTTTAGATATCATTAATTATTCAGCGTCCCCCAAGAGTACAGTAATAGTAGTGGTAGCGCAGCGGTGCGCCAGAGAACGCCGTACCTTGATGTCATGAGATCAATTACTGGACATCAAGTCACTTTTAGGTTGTATAGTTATGTATACATATATAATTCATATATAATTCGGTGGGCCTCTGTGAGTAACCTCTCTAAAGGGTCACCTCGTTGATACCAATTCAAACAAAAACTAAAGTCAGCTAAATAAAGGACGAATCCGAAATGAAAATTTTCAAATGACTATAACATTACCATTTTAACTCTCACAATAGATATCCAGAGTATACTTTTGGACTTGGGAAAAGTGGCGGACCGTGTTACAGAACTAATTTCAATTTGGATACACTCGAAACGCTACGAATCAAGGTGGAAATGGACAGGGTGTTCCAAAATTGAAAGTTGGCTGGACGTCATTTTGACTCAATTATTGAGTTTATGGGATCGTTTGAAGTACTTACAAGACATGTTCTATCAAGTGGAAAGACTGAATGGCAGATACAGTCCAAATTCACCATTTCAAGTAATGTTGAACACGACGGAACAGTTCATATCCAGGTACGACAAATATTAATTGACTAGAACACGCAACCCTCGTTAGCGAGGGCAGGTACTCATAGTATTAAAGAGGATTTGATAATTTCATTGTCGCTCCCGTGGTTCCAAAACGGACCCGCCAGTACAATCTAGTTCTACGTGACTGAATTATGACGAACCAGTATTTGGTCTTGGCGCCGCTTGACAGCGCACCACTACCCCGACCCAGCTATACGCACGTGTATATCTATTACACTAATTTCTAGACTATCAATGTTGACGTTATTGACTAATAATACAACTCTTTATATGACTAGAGTTTTGAATGCATCTTTCATCCTAGAGGAACATCCACCCAGATTTGTAAAAAGAGAAAATGCTTCAACACTCAAATTCCGACATTTGATGGGGAAATATTTATTCCCGAACCCCGGGGTTTCTCCGGCCATCTCGCTATTGAACAATAAAGAAGTGTACTCCATTCTCGCGAATCATGCAGATCATTTCCGTACCGCAATGCACACTTCGCCACCAGGAGTATTGAGTGTTTACAATGTCGAGGTCAAACAAAATGGAGAGTTCACAATTGATTTTTCCAAATTAAGAGTTTTGAAACCTGGCCGAGTGCAAGGAAAAACGTGTAACACGGACCGAGTGACAATTGAGAAATTTTGTTTCCTTTGTGAAATGATTGTATGTCTCCGTCCGGAATTGAAAATCAAGGTTAGGATTTTAATAGATTTTAATTGTATTTGTCCGGCATTTTTGGAACACTGGTTTCAAGTTACCCGTAGTAGTAGGATAACATTGTTTATTTGATTTGAAGGTGTGGACTTTCTCACGACCTTTGATTTGTGGATCGCATGGGAATCAAGCCACACGGTCATTGGGCACAATTCTGTGGGATAACGGAACCTGCGCGCCAAATCAGCGAACATTGTCGGTACCGGGTGAGGTCACTTGGTCAACTCTGGAGTCAGCATTGGATCGAGTTCACATGTCCATCGCCAACATCCCACTTTCTGAGGAAAATAAAAAATATTTGAAAACCAGATTAATTCCGTAAATGAGATTATCAAATTTAATTATCTTTATTTTTAAAATTGGAACTGCGTAATATAAAGTATTTCATAATTTTTAGTACTGATGCTGATAATGACGTCGTCACATTCAAAGCGTTTTGTGTCGATAATCTGCCTGACCAGAAATTTACATTTTGGGAATGGTTCCTGGAAGGACTAAAATTTGGAGACACGTATATTAAAAAATTATGGGAGGATGGGTACTTCATGGGTTTTATCGGAAGGGATGTCTCGCATCAATTACTTTCGAATTGTCCGGAAGGAACATTCTTGATACGGTTTTCGGAGTCAATTGGGACAGCCATCGCAATATCATACAAATGTGCAGGAACAAATTCAGACTTTTCCCCTCCACATTTAGCTGTCAAAGTCATTCAAAATATATCTTTTAATTTGGAAACAGATGGACTCGCATATTCGGCTGGTCCTTTCACCAAAGATGTATTGGAATGGAAACGATTGGGAGAAATCATTTCTGAGCTAAAAGACACCCACATTTCCTTAAAACAATTTTATCTCGACAAATCTATTCCTGATTTGGCAGCACTGTTTGGGACACAGCCTGCCCCCAAAACTCAAGGCGGTCCAGGCTACGTTCATTTGTGGAAGAAGTTAGTTCCTGGCCTATGATATTCAATATTTTCAACTCAGAAGATGACTTCCCGCCTTAAATAAGAATTAGAAGAGTATACTTCAAAAATAAACGGCCATTAGAGTTTATCCAGGAAAAGATGTACTTGTTCATTAATTAACTATCTGCGACTAAGGTTTAGAATGGGAGGTTCATTACATTCACATTCGTATTCAACTGCGGACAGCGGTAAAGAAACAATGTAGACGCGTGACGATATTATTATAAATAAAGAATAAACCGTCGTAAGACGCAATATCTATGTGTTGCTGAGCATAGGCACGGTTCAGACCATTCTGAGCAACTTTTAAAAGTTGACCTCCGGTGACCTCAGAGATCACTCGGGCTCATATTAACACTCGGTGATTCTTGTGACCTTTTATACTTAAACTGCAAATTTCGTTGAAATCCGTCAACGTTTACAGCACGTGACCACTGGTGACCTCAGAGGTCGCCTGGCGAGGTCATATTAACACTCGGTGATTCTTGTGACCTTGTGTACTTACCCTGCAAATTTCGTTGAAACCCGTCAACGTTTACTGCACGTGACCTCTGGTGACCTCAGAGGTCACCTGGAGAGGTCATATTAACACTCAGTGATTCTTGTGACCTCATGTACCTACCATATAAATTTTGTTGAAATCCGTCAACATTTACTGCACGTGACCTCTGGTGACCTCAGAGGTCACCTGACGAGGTCATATTAACACTCGGTGATTCTTGTGACCTTGTGTACTTACGCTGCTAACTTCGTTGAAATCCGTCCACATTTACTGCACGTGACCTCTGGAGACCTCAGAGGTCACCTGGCGAGGTCATATTAACACTCGGTGATTCTTGTGACCTTGTGTACCTCCCCTGTAAATTTCGTTGAAATCCGTCAACACTTACTACATGTGACCTCTGGTGACCTTGGGTTAGAGGTCATCTGGCGAGGTCATATTAACACTTGCTACCTTCCCTGAGAATTTCGTCAAAATCCGTCAACGTTTACTGCATAAAAAGTGTGGACGGACGGACGGACAGACAGACGGACGGACAGACAGACAGACAGAGAACACATTCACATAATGTCTTGCTTACGCAACACATAATAAAGAACACGAGTATAAGGTGGTTACGCACTGCATAGTTTACAACCATGTGCTGGTTCCTGCTCTTTTGGAAATTATGAACAAATTGAGCAGATTCTTCTGCTTAACCCTATGGTATATGTGATATGTCGTTCACAGTGGGTATGAACCACCCTGTACGATATATTCAATAACATCCGAGCCATGAATGTAATTTTACATTCTCCTTGAACTCTTTCAAAATGAACTGAAGATTAAACGAATGCAGAATATTAATTTGAGTCGGGACAGGATGGTCTCACGACATTCATTTTGATAAGTCCTTCCATAGGAACCTGAGTAATTACATGTGTGTTTAGTAAACTATGTGTACAGGGTGGCTTGTAACCTTTGCCCCCTCGGCGGCCTAATGGGGGTTGGAAAAAAGTGAGGTATGCAATGCACTGACGAGCCTTTAAGTAAGAATGGTATGAAATGACCCCCAAAAGTCGGCTTGTCTTCACAAAAACATGGCCAAAACATCTTTTTTTTAAATCCGTGGTCGATACCTTTTCTGGTACAATTTTATGTGAATTTTAAAATTTTGTTTAACCGGTTTGGAGAAAGTTTATTTTTATTTCTGCCAAGGCATTTGGAGGAAGAAATCACATTTTTTTTACCCTGGTTTTCGCCTCTGTCCACCTGCGACTTGGTTTAGAATTAATTAATTACTCTAAATTGATCTAAACATAATTTCTTGTAACTACTTCAACATATAAACAAACTGCGCTTTTTCGTGGGCACCCTGTATGACAATCTTATAATGTTTAATACTTATAGTCTTATAATGACAAACAGTTCAGTAAAATAACCAAATGAGTTGAGTTACACATCTAATCAGTCTCTACTCTGCTTACTGAATGCAGAAGAATGTTGGCTCTTCTGATCTGTTATATTATTGTGGTCACTGCTACACGGAACACAACATTAGAAGACAACGGAGCAACAATTAACGCAAGTGACGTGTCGCAATTACCTAATCCTTTCCGTAAAAACCAAAATCGAGAAGTGAAAATCATTCACAGGAATTTCGGAAGGGATTTACCTATTGAATTAGAATCTCCAGTATCTACGACTTACTCGGATCCCATTCCTGCTCGTGACACAAACATTTGTCCAGAGGGTTATAGATATTATCGGAGGAAGTGTCTACTCATCGTTGGAATCAGCTAATTATCGAACTGTACCATTCAACGATTTAGATTCGAGTTTATTTTCCGTTAAACAATTAAATTAAAATATTAAGCTAATTCATTTTGTCCCGTTAATTTCAACGTAGCGTTGATTAAGTGTAGATATCATAAATTTATTCTTCCGACTATGTAATAAATAAATAACAAATTATAAATGTCAACCTTTTATTATTTTCCACCCATTCCAACTCTAAATCCGTCGTCCATATTGCATTTCCTCTTCCAAAGTCCTCATGAGGACTTTTGGATAACAGGTCATGAGATTACAAGGGACACCCGGAGTCTTGTAACATTCCACGTCCTTCTTCATCGCTGAAATTAATTCCTGTATTTTTCTAGCATTTGGGACATTATCAGCCGAAAGAAGTTTTACGTTAGAACTCAGACTTTTCTTGAGTGCCAGAGTGTGCGTTTTACGAATCTTTTGAATATTCTTGAATCCTTTCTTACTTTCTATCGGAAGTTCGGATTCGTACAAAATTTTTATCTGCATTTCAGTTTCCAGAAATCTTGTCATCGAATTTTCTACGCCTTCGAACTTTTACTCCGGTTCGGAGTAAAATTGTTGTACGAGTTTTCAAGGAAAATCCAAGCAAGAGAGAAAAGAAATGAGCCAAATTTACTGAAAAAGCATTTGGCGAACAAAATCCTGACTTTCTTTAATTAATTTAGGATTCACACATTCTACTTGATTTCCTTCAAAACTTTCGCCTACATCACCAGGCAAAAATGGTGCCTGATTTAGTAGTGTTTCCACGAATTTTTCACCGCACTGTTTTTATCAAACCTAACCGTAGAGACTAGTACCAACAAGTTGAAACCGTTAAATAAATTAAATTCGTCGTGAGATTTCTGTGCTAGAAATTGCTTTTTGTAAATCCTGCTTGTTCACCTACTATGGATAGTTAGCCGGTGGACGATCTTGAACTCGTGACCTTAGATTAGTCTATTTCACACTGCAACTCCGTCTGATCAACTTGTCTGCTGGAAACATATTAGCAGGGCCGGACTGGCAACCCAGGGGCGCCGAGGGCGGTTAATATTAGGCGCATGGGGCAAACGCAAAGGGCGCCTTAATTACTTCCATGCCTCTAATGTTAAATTCACATGGGCGCACCGGGTGATCGCCCGCCCTCCCTTATGGCCAGTCCGGCCATGCATATTAGGAAACACATATAGTTATATAAACATATTATATAACAATTTTGTGAGAAAGGGTGTCGCATGTGTCCAATTGTATACACGCTTATGAACAGATGTACTTTTTGAGACTTCGTTTAAAGCAAAATAAACAGAAATACAAGTAAAAATAAACAATCTGGACCTATTTATTTTGACACACGAATATGAGATTCAGTCAGTTGAATTATTGAACCTCTAACCTTCTCTTGGTTCTTTTCGTTTGTGATACGGCCGCTTCCACTGTCATAAGTAATTCAGATTCATATTCAGATTCAGATTCGGATTTGTTTATTCACAAGTAAAAGCATGACATTCCTCACAACAATAGGAATAAATCCCGAATTGATCCATCGGTGAGTGTTACACAATCACGAAGAAGAGTTTTAGTAATAGAATACCAGATAAATAATTACTATAGCTTAGACTCTATTCCTAGCGCTTAATTTTAAAATGTTTCTTTCTTACTAACTTGACTTAATTTAATTAAAACTCACCTTAATACACACCGGGTGACTCGATATGTTATTTTCCATGCCAAAATTGGGATCCATTGACCAGGGATGGAAATCGGAATCGTAATTCGAATTCGAAGAAAATTGGTATTTTGTCCAGAATCGGAATCGGAATTTGAATTGAAATCCAAATTTTTAAAACATCCAAATTCAACATTCAAATTTTAATTGGATTAGGAATATTTGAATACATTCGAATTCAAAATCGGAAAAAATAGTAATTTGAATTAAGAAATCGGAATCGTAATTCGAAATAATTCTTCAAATTTCCTTCCCCGTCATAAGCTGGTACATAATCTGAATCGAAATCGGAATTCGAATTCGAAATAAAATCGGAATTTTGACCAGAATTTGAATCGGAATTCGAATTGGAATCCAAATTTTTAAAACATCGGAATTCGAGTTTTAATTGGAATCGGAATTTTTGAATACATTCGTATTTAAAATCGGAGAAAATAGTAATTGGAATTAAAAATTCGGAATTGGAATTCGAAGTAATTTTTCGAATTTCCAACCCTGCCATTGACAAGAAATTATGTTAAAAGTCGCCTGCACAAATGAGGTACTTTTCTTTCGCCTATATCCGAAAGCATGGTCCGGTGAACTTTGAGACATCATGGCCATGGAAAGCATTTTAACCCATGCATGGGTTAAAATACTTTCCAAATTTTCCAATTGCATTTCGGGTCGATGTTGTCCAATCCGTGTGCCCAATCAGATGCATTACAAATTATTTTGAAAACATTAACAATATATTCTCTCTCGTTTGAGAATGCAAAAGAGAGGGAGAGCATATTTTTTTTTATCATACCATTTTAACATTAGCGTATTTACTCTTCAAATCAATCTGCTGTGGAAGGAACAATTGGTCGGTCAAGGTGATACCCCTACATCCGCTCAATGCTTCTGTTCTTAGGTATTTAGCATTATTTATCGACATTTACAAACAGTGGTATTGTAAAGCATTGAAAAATTTTGGAGATGGTCTACGCCAGCCCAAGATACATCAATGCAGGCCGTAGATTTAACAGTACCATTCAAATATTAGGACCATTCGGGAGGAGATTAGTATTAATTTTCAACAGAACTGTGTTGATAATTGGATTCATAAATGGAAATTTAATGAATTTAAAATTACAAATTAAAAAAATAAATGGAAAATTGTTTGGAGTTTTAATTTGAAGTGCGTTGATCTGATTATTATGCAGGTCGCAATGCAATGTAGTGAGACCAGCATTACGTAATTGCCTAGGTTCTCTGTCTGTCGGTTTGTCTGTCTGTCTGGGGGCACGATAACTCTCGTAATTCTTCTCTGATCCACTTTACACTTGATATGGATGACCCTTGGGCCATAGCTCCAGTCAAGTTCGTTAGCCAGCAAAATCGAACTACTACTAGGGG
>JAQGCA010001251.1:0-18725 GCA_034698945.1 Protaphorura quadriocellata
ACATGCCAGAGTATCTAAACCCTAACTGAGTAATAGTGCCCGGATTCCCATGACACTACACTATGTTGGCTTGTCTGTAGATGTAGTTAAGTGATATGTGTATAGGAGAGTTATAGCAAATATCCCGGAGATGGCAGTGCGGAAAGGCTAGTACATCTGAAATCATCCATGCACTTTAACATTACAGCAAACTTTAACCTTTAACTAACTTCGTTCCTTTTATTTTTTCATGTTCGGTATTTTTTTTTAAAAATAGCGAAAATTCACTTTAAATAATATCTGACCCCCGTGAAAATCAAAAGAAAGCTGCAAGCGTATTAAATTATTAAGTGAGTATCTCCGGATCTCTGTAATGTAATGTACCGGCCAAACGGCTATACAGTGCTATGCGTCACATGGCTTACATACTATAGAGCCGGGAAACTCTCCTATTGGCAGAATCGGACCATGGTCAAGCGTATTAGCCCAATCTACCCTAATAGTGAGAAATATTCCACAACAATGCAATGGCCAGAACCATAATGGATGTTCTTGGAGCTAGCTATAAATTGTCCAACCAAACGATGCGTCGGATTAAGAATTCTTGCTCGAAACCCTTTATTATTAGTGTCAACACTTTTCTGAGTCTTATGATGAAAACAAGGAAGGATTTTCTTTCATTGGCATAATGGACTCCCAAATTGATTTGTTATCTCAATTGTGGACATTATGATAAGAACCAAGGTAATTTATATTCAAGGCCAAAAAACACATTCGAGGAAATCCTTTCCAAGTCATTAACTCCAGGTTTTCTTTTGCGTATTTTCCTTGTGTGTGATGTATGATGTATACCTAGGTGTTTTTCCTGGGTATTTTTGGACAGTTGAATTGAATGTAAATTCAATATACTGTATAGAGTGTGACTGGGCAAAATTGGAGTTTTTCCCAAAAACTGAATTCGGGTAATTCTAAATGGTGTCGTGTTGTGACTTGTGAGTTCGCGTGTTGGCCTAATTATTTATTGAATTGAGTGTTTACGATTTAAGGTTGATTGTGTTGAGGTGAGTGCCATAGTGTTATGGTATCGTATCACATCAAATGTACTATATTGGAATGGTAATAATTTCATACCGTACAATACCGATCACAAAATTCAAACTTATGCCTCCTTCAGACCCGGTTTGTATTCGGGACCCGGTTTCTAATAATTAAATTACGAAATTCAAAAGTTGAAACTGAATAAACTGCACAGCTACGATGGTTGGTGAGCCATAGTGAACCCGATTGGGCCGCGCCGTAGAGATCCCGGTTTGTATTCGGGACCGGTTTCTATTTCTTCAAATAGTCCCCTGAGCCGGTTTGTATTCAGCACCAGGTTTCTAATGGGTATTTTACGGTATCTGATTCAATCAGGTAATCCATTCTGATCTAAATCGATCCATCCATCCAAATTAATATGAAAGAATTTTTTGTTTCAAGATTTCTGGTTCCTAAGGCCTATTTCTTGACTCAAACCATGCATGCCAATGAAATATCCCGTGCTAAAATATTGAAAACAAAGACTCTGTTTGGTGTTTCAGAAAAACTGTTCTCGAATGAAGAGTGAGGAAAAGGCAGGAAAACGCAAAATTCCAAGTTGAACTAGTAATTAGTTAGATTCCGTGTAAGGTAACGCTCGAACTATTGACTAAAATCTGAACTCAACGCTTTCCAATCTTTGAGAAGCATTTTGCCCAAGAATTCAAGAATTAAATTATTCAACACTTACGTCCTTAGTAATTAGTATATGTAGATGTTCACACTGAATTGGGATTGAATGTTATCCAACACGTTTATCTTCACTTCGCTCGCGCCAGTTCGCGGTGGGTGCACTACCTAGGCCACTTATTTCCGATACTATCAGGTAATTGTCTCGAGAAATGGCGCAATTAGAAGTTGTTTGGTATGCGGCCCTAATATATTCAGAACAAAAGCTTCTGTATGCAATTGGCATTCTGCAACGCAAAACCTCACTAAAGGTAAAGGTAGACGTGTTTTCTTAGTACGGGTCCCATGAGTTATGTTAATTCATATGATTCAATGAAGAGAATTAGAGAATATTATGGTCGTACGGTGGGGTGGGCTAATTCCAGCTACCATGGAGACAATGTGCTCATTACGGCCACCTCTTAACTATGTGGGCATGGCAACCAAGAAGCATGCACACAAATGGCGGTGGCTGATATTAGCACATTTTTTGAGGTCATGGAGGAATTAACCCATAAACGACAAGTGTGCTAATTACCGACTATCTTTATGCACGTGACTCCTCCAACGGACGTGTGAAGCGGAGACGGTGTTTTAATTTCAGGCAGGGAGAGGAGTTTTTCTTCCGCGTTATCCCACGTAATAAATGGTCGTAATTGGCACACGTTCCCATCTAACCGTGGCTGTAATTAGCCCACCCCATCCTATCAAATCCGAAAATCAATTCATCAAATAAAATGCATGTACAAACCACATCATATTAATTGTAACCCATTTTATTCCCAACTCAGAGTCCCACAAAAACAAATCCTCTGTTCCTCAATAACCGGATAATAATAATAATGACGTATAACATGTACCATAACTTGAGCGGCTAAACCAACAACGCAATTAATTAATTAATTAATACTAATAATAAGTTATGATTAATTAAGTACAATTGGCTAATTAATTCAACATTCACTCTAAAGTCTGTAGAATATTCAATACGTATATAATTTAAATTAATCCTGAAACTCCATCCTGTCATCCCTCCAATCCAAATCCAAATCCCTTATCTTATTCTACACTTATCAATTCACAAAATAATTGTTATTTAAATATTTTGCTCTTGTTTGCACCAAAAAAATAACAAATGCTTGCCTTGATTTCTGAAAAGCACCTATAATGGCCCTTCTGAATGACTTTTGACCTTGACCTTAGTTTGGTACATTAAATTACGCTAAATTAATTTATATTAATATTAACGACATAACTTACGCGCGCTCAACACAACAAATACTTCAAGTTGAGCAAAACATGTGCAAGTGAGCGCGCGCTCACGTGCGCGTATATTTTAGTTCTAAAACTCCCTGACATAATTTTATAAAATATTATTTATTATTCTGTACAAGGAAGTGTAAGAGAGAAATTGAACTTACAAAGTGTATTTTTTAGAAGAGGAAGGAATAAATTTGGAAATAGTGACCTTGAACTTGACCCAGGGTGGTCATTGACCTTGGAGATTGAAGAACAAGAAGAAGACAAGGTTGGCAATGACAGCAGGTAAAGAAGAAGGGAGTATTCTGTATTTGGATTTCATTTTGTAGTAGGCAGAGCAGCAGCAGGTATTTTTAGTCCACTTTACCTTTGGCTTTTGAAGCACCCTGGAAATTTTGTTTGACCAAAAGCAAATATTATAAATTAAGACAAGACAGTGTACATTGAAATACACAGGGTGGTGCAGCAGATATTAATTCATATGTGCACCGCCCTGAAATTCAATGAATAGCTTTTCCAAGGGCCCAGGACTAAACAGAAACAGAAACAATGGAAGGAAATCGGATTCCGTCACCTTGTTAGTACGAAATGCAACCATAGAGCAAAGAAGATGAGCACAAATTTGAATATAGAGAGGGAAGTTCAGTTTCGATTTAACACTATCGCTAGGTGTCGCAGGAAGGTTGCTCTTAATTTGTGGACCAACGCAATTACGCAATCATTTCTAATCCCCGCAAAACTTCACTCTATGGTTGCATAATCATTAGACAGATATTCAAGCGCACAAAAATCATAGAGCAATCTCATTCAAAAATCATGGCTCAGCTTTTTCAAAATAATGTCGGGTTCAGGTTAGGTCAGTGATTTCCGGTCTCCGAATATACCCGATTCGACCCGAACCCGATAGTAAAAATACGTTAGTAGCAAGCTCAAGCTATGAGCAATTAATAAACAAATTCAAAAATTGGACAACACGTGACATTCACAAACAAAGACACGTGGATTTTTCTCATGGAATAAAAATTATCAATATAATTTTTTATTAGTTATAATTTTACAAAAATTGGAAGTTAAAGTCATTTAATTTAATAATTTGAAAATGAAATAATAAAATGAAAAAAAAATGAGAAGGTCAGAATAAAACGGTAAGACAGAAACAAAAACAATTTAAATGCAACAGTGAATTTGCTCAAACAAATGCCAAATGCAATAAGAAGTTAGTGCTTGGATGTGGGGGGAAGGGGGTGGGGTGGGGTGTTAAGGGGGGCAAGGGGGAGGGGGCTAAAACGAGAAACTGTCTGTAGTTCCTCAATATCGGAATACCCGCTGAATTCCATCATCATCCCAACTCAAAGTAGAAATCAAATATAGGAGGTCCGTTCTAAAACAGAAGAAATATAAACAAAAAGAACAACACCTAAACTAAAAATTATTTACCAAAACCAACCCAAAAAAAAGTTAGAAATAAAAACCACATATCCGCGCACGCATGTCATGTGACTGGACATCAAAATTGAAATAAACTAAAATTCCAAGGCTTTGGCTTTGGCTCCGTGTAATTAAAATTACTAATTAGGATAAAACTAATTAAATTCTATCTTAAAATACGTCAACTCTATTTAAAAACGGAAGGAAGGAATGAATTAATTTTTATCTCGTCCTCCAAATAAACTCTTTCCAAAAGACAATACCTTTTTCTTCTTCTTTTCTTTATCTTTGGATGGATCAGTGCCTGTGGCAGAACCAGGAGAAGACAGTTGTGGTGAACTTGGTGCTGGTGGTTCAGGAGTTGTGGATTTAGACGGACTGTGACTCTGCACAAATATTAAAATTACAAAAATTTAACACTGCACAACAGGGTGGTTCATAAAAATTAGGGAATACATACAGGGTGTCCCAGAGAAACCGTACCATTGTTTGATTATATTTTGGGGTAGTTACAACAATTTATGTCACGGTCAGGTTGGAATTATTGATAAATTCTAAGAAATTCTTTTATCAACGCAGATCATCAAAATAAAAATCATTGGGACAGTGGGACCCATCCATAAAACTGATTTCCGGTTTAAGTTAATAAAATTGGTTTGTGGTTTACGTTGATAAAATAAATTCTTAGAATTTATCAATAACTATAAGCTGACCGTAACATAAATTCCTGTAACTACGACAAAATATAATCAAACAATGGTGTGCATTCTCTGGGACACCCTGTATAATAAGTTCTACTTACTCCATGGCTCAGGTCGCTTGAAACTCCGTTAGTTTCTTTGGCAGGGCTTTGTAAATTATGTTGGCCGTTAATGAGGAGCTCGGGGTTTGAAATCTGTAAAAAAAAATAATAATATTCGTGTAAAAAATGCAAAATTACTATAAAATATTTGTAACTATATTTATATAATTAAAAAAATTATTACAATATTAGCTGCCTTGACTTTGGCAGCATTCAACTCTGCTTCAACTTTCTCAAGTTTAGTTCGTAACTCGGATTCTGTCGTGCTTAAGCTCTTGAGCATGGCTTCCTGTTAACAAATTCAATTCACAATTAAATTTTTAATTCAAAATATTTTCTTATTAATTGCCAAATATTGCTGTCCTTACTTTTGACTCTAATGTAGCTTCGTAATGTTGGACTTTGGAGCTCAATTCACTAATTTCTTCAGTCGAAGCGGAATTCAATTTCAATTTCTCTGTCACGGTCTCAGCGAAATTCTTCCTCCAGTTATCTGTTTTCTAAAAAATTACAAAAAAAGCACAAAATATTCAGATTGTACAACTCGAATGGAATAATCCGATGATAGTATAGTGACAAATCCTAATAAAATTTTACCTCAAAAGCTATTCCAGGTAATAACTCCATCAAACCATGCTGTAGCTCCAATTCAGTTTCTTTACGGCAGTTGTCAACTAAAACCTAAATCAGAGTTCACAAAATAATGAATTATTTTAAAAATTTAAGATTCCCTTAATTTTAGTCAACCAATCTAAAAACAACTGTTTAAAAAGACGAGCTTTAGGTATATAGCCAAAGCCTTAGTCTTTTTGGGTCCGGAAGTTGACAACAGTTATAGCCAGGGTATCCTTGATTTAATCTGTTTTAAATCAATTTGAAAAAAAAATCTGATTCAAATCAAAAATTGATTTTTAAGAAATGACTTAAAAATTTCTAAAAAAAAAAACAATTTTTGACTTAATCAGTGATTTAAAAAAAATTGATTTGAATCTGATTTAAAAAAGATTTAAATAAAAAAGATGACGATTTTAATAAAAAAAAAAGTCACGATTGTATACCTGAGCATTTGTCTTGGCCTGAGTATTTTCAGCTAGTTGAGCATCAAGTCTGGCTTGCCAATCATTGTTCTTATTCGTAGCAGCAGTTACTTCCGCCGCAAGTCTTTCCTCCTGTTACATTAAAAGTTAAAAAACATAAGTCAAACAAACATAGCTGTGTAATTCTGGTACGCAATAAATTCGAATTCGGAAGGTGCCCCTAGTGGTAGGGAAAAACTAAAACAGAAAAAAATATAAAATCTTACAGCGGCTTTAAGTTGAGTTTGATATGTTTTGACTTCATCATTAAGTCGTTTCACAACTTCATCGTCTTCTTTTTTTGAACTAGACACTGCCGCTGCATTCGCTTGCAATTTCTCTTGAATATTAGCAGCGAAATTTTTCTTCCAATCACCTTGGTCCTGTACCAAAAACCAAAAACAAAGCAAATTTCAATAAATCCATTTCAATTTTTAAATTTTATTATTTTTATTAATTCTTACCGGAATTTTGGCGTCAGGGAATAAAGTCTTAAATGTATTCTTCAGTTCGACTTCACATTGTTGTCTAGTCACACCCACCACCTCCTTCACAAGGTAAAAAAAATGTCAATTTAAAATACTGCAAGTTGTCAGAAATGCAAAAAAAAAATTAGATTTACCTTTGTCTGGATTTCTGCTTGACTCGTCAGACTTTCAATTTTAGACTCTGCAGCCTTCAGTGCTTCAGATAATTTATTTGCCGTCCGAACTAGTTCCTATTATCAAGAAAAATAAAAAAAATTTAAAATAAAATAAATTTCACAAAATTTGAATTAATTTTGTACCTCGTTTTTCTCATTTTGAGCTTTCAAGTCTAATTTTGACGTTTCTGAATCATTCATCAAATTTTTCTTATCAGTGTCAAGGGATTGAACTTTTCCTTCATACTGGCTCAGTCTAAAAAAAATAAAAATTGCATGAGTTTTCGCCATGAAGACGATTCCTGGAATCAGAATCAGAATCGGCTAAAGAAAATTACCTTTGTTGAAGTTCAACTAATTCTTGTCTCAATTTATGAGAGTCATCCTTAACAACAGCACCCCCACTCTGCTTTTCAGTTAAACTAAGGACTTGAGCCTCCAAATGCTGATTCTCTGCTTTAAGGTTTTGAACTAAAGAATCTGTGCAAGATAATTTATTCTCAAGGTCCGTCAATCTATTCTTGGAGTCCTTCAGAGAAAGTACGGCGTCTTTCTCCGTCTTTACAGCATCCTGCAAAAAATAAAGCAAAAAATTACTCAAAATCTCTATACAAATAGAGACATCAAAAATATCAAATTGTGCCCAAAAAGTACAGACCAAGTGGTAAGGTCCCTTTTGAAAATAAACCTAATAAATAAAAGCCTAATAAACTAAATGATCTAATTTTTTTCTTACCAAATATTTTTTCTCCGCCTCAGTCGCTGTCTTCCTCAATTCTGTAATTGAACTCTTATTTGAACAAATTTCTTGTTCTAGTCCAGCATTCCGTCTTTCCATTTCTGTGGCAAGTGCTTGAGACTTGTTCAATTCAGAGACTAAATGTTCTTCTCTCTCACGAATTTGTGTGGCATAACCCTCATGGACTGAAGCCTCTTCCCTCGCTTTTAACTCTTCCAAACTTCTCAATTGATGTTGTAGAGTTTGATTTTGGCTCAAAATATCATTGTAAGATTGCATTGTAACAGCCATTTGATTTTCTAATTTGGAATACTCCTCACGCATTGAGTCCTGTCAATAAATATAAGAAAAGAAATATGAAAAAAAAAGTGCAAAAAATAAAAAAATAAATAAACAGACGTGACGTGAGAATTATAAATATTTTTTTAAATGTTCGCGTGAGATTAATTTGAAATTCCACATTTAACTCACGCATTTTCAAAATTGTCAGATTCGTTAACACAATTTATATTTATTTTAAAATTCTGAAATTGTGAAATTGTTCACAAATCTTCAAAAATAATTATTTCATTAACGTCACTCATTTTCATGTACAACATGAAGTACAGGGTGTCCCAGAGGAAGCGCACCATAGTTTGATTATATTTTGGTGTAGTTACAAGAATTTGTGTTACCGTCAGGTTGGAATTATTGATAAATTCTAAGAATTTATTTTATCAACGTCAACCACACGCTCATTTTATTAGCTTAAACGAGAAATTAGTTTTATAGATAAGGCCAACTGTCCCAATGATTTTGATTTTGATGATTTACATTGGTCACAAAAATTCTTGAATTTATCAATAATTCTAACCTGACCGTAACATAAATTCTAGTAACTACGCCAAAATATAATCAAACAACGGTGCGCTTTCTCTGGAACACCCTGTATATAAAAATCACAATAAATGGCCACAATTCCATCCAAGTAGTTAATTCCAAAAAAAAATTGAACCTCTTTCTCAACAGTGGCGGTTTTCCCGTGACTTTCTTTCTCAAGATTAGCGAGTGCGGTCTTAATTCCAGCATTCTCCTGTTGCAAGGCTTTCAATGTCCCTTGATTCTATTATAAAAATAATAAATAAAAAAATTGTTAGAAAATCTCCTCCTTGCCTTGCCTCTTTCCATTATATATTGAAATTTTATTTGAAAGAAATAATTATTGAGACTCCGGTTTCGCTCCAGTACTTTGAGCTGTAGTTTCGTAAATCGTAATACTATCTAGTGTTTAAGCAAATATTAAATTGTATTCCGTGTCCATTGGGCATCCTTTGTATGAAAGACGGTGATTGAATAAATTCGTTTATTTTTTATTATTTTTTTTTGATATTAAAAAAAATTATACCTGATGAAGCAATTGTTGAAGTTGATTTTTTTCTTCTAAAGCTGTGTCAGATACTTTTTGAAGTCTGACTTGTAATTGTTGAACTTCATTTTTCTTAGCAATAGTTGTGTCCTCAAGTTGTTTACGAATTGAATTGAAAAGTGATTTTTCTGAAGTGAACTCTGCTCTCAATTCTTTAACTTTTGAATGGAGGGTTTGAATAGTGGCTGTATCATTCGCACTCTGTTGCTCTTTCTCGCTCAATTGCTTCTTGAGAGTTGACAGTGTGTCGCTCTTGCTTTTCTAAAAACAAAATACAAAAGTCAATTAATTAAATTTACAATTAATTTTAAAATTTTGGTTCTTTTTAAAAAAAAAATTGGACTCACATTGATCCAGTCCGAATCTCCACGTTGTTGTTTATTCAATAGAATATCTGTCAAGGTCTGAATGTCAGAGCTAGACAGATGAGCTTTGGACAAGGCCTCTTCCAGTTGATTAGCACTCAAATCTGGAACACCGCTACCTTGACCTTGAGGACTTTTCTGTCCCTTCCGTGCTGGTTTGACCTTCCCACCACCACTCTTATTGGCGGACTCCTCTAGCACGGCCACGGGCTTCGCCTCGACCACGGGTTCAATAACCTAAACAAGAACAATGAGAAATAATTTTTTTTAGAATGGAACGCCTTAAAAAAAATTCATAATATTTAAAATATAAAATAATTAAACAAACCTCGATATTT
Organism: Protaphorura quadriocellata; assembly: GCA_034698945.1. Lineage (NCBI taxonomy): Eukaryota > Metazoa > Arthropoda > Collembola > Poduromorpha > Onychiuridae > Protaphorura > Protaphorura quadriocellata. The sequence goes on from JAQGCA010001251.1 coordinate 9,782, forward strand.
CCAGCAATAACGACTTCTGCGACAGCCGGCGCGGCAACAACTTCCTTCCCCTTCTTACGGGGAGGTTTTGATCTCGGAGCAGGAGCTGGAGCCTTGTCACCGCCATTGACACTTCCGTTTTGATTCAAATTCTGAGCTTTGACCTCGAGGGCTTCGGTCACTTCTTCAATCAGAGCCTCTTCAGTGGATGGCAATGACAACTCTTCTTTATTTTCTTCTACACGTTTTTCTTCAGCTTTGACTTCAAAAGTTTCAGCTTCAGTTTCAATTTCTAGGTCAGCCTGACTCGGTTTTCTCTTCTGATGGTCTAATTTTTGTTTCTTGGCTTGTTGACCCTGAGTCTGAGCTTTTTTCTGACTCTTATTATTCGCATTGTTATTCGCTCCAGGATTTTTCTTCTTGTCCTTGTTACCGGATTTCCCAGATGGTCGGCCTAAGAGTTGTTCTGACAATTGGTTTTGTTTTTGTTCAGCAATTGCTTCTTCAAAACTTTTCTCACGAGTTCCAAATAATGACATGAAATAGACAGCTCCGGCCGTCAGTACAATCACCAGTGCTCCTACCAACAACATTTCAATGTCCATGGTCGCCGTCAAGACGTCCATAATTCTTACGATTTTGATTTTGGTAGTCTAATGATTCAACTGAAAAAAAAATTTAAAATTCAAAACAATCAACTTTTTTTCAAAAAATTGCACCTGCGTCACTGAAAAAAATTAAATTGGAATTGAAGTACTGCTTACACAGTTGTCTAGAATTCTAAAGCCAAGTCACAGCCACACCGGTTGCCGGTGGGTAATTTACAACAAGCAACCATTCATTATTTTAATGACTGATTAAAATTAAACAGTAAATAAATAAATAACTGAAAATAAATAAATACTGACCAGATTTTCCAGAAGACCAAAGAAGCCTTGTCCTTGCCAGTTTTTTTTTTCAGTGGGAATGGCTGTCCTCAGTTGTCGGCGTTTTTGCACTTGAACCGGACGACGTCGTGGTGCCAAAAAAAGATAAGACCGGTTCAGTTCTTCACACACTTTATTTATTTAACTCACACCTAACTGCGTTTTCAGTTCAGATTAGATAACAACTGAAAAATATTGTCTTGTATTATTCCTTATCAGTCAAACTGGCTGCCGTGCCGTCCCATGCCATGCGGTGCTATTGTGGTGTGGTTTGCGGTCTCCGCGTCGCGTCGGCATTCACAATTCACACTTAACTACCACGGATCAACGGAATTCTGTCACTGATGATGACACTGATGAATCTAACTCTGGAGTGGAGTGATCAGTGGACAGCTGGACAACTCATCAGTGATGACGGATGACGACAGTAGACAGGGGCAAAAGGTCAGTGAATCCAAGTCACCAAGTCTTCAAGTACAACCGCCCGGGACAAAAATTCAGAGGAAGAGAAAAAAAAAATAGTTGATGTGATAAGAAAAGAAACGTATGATGAGGTGGCACGAGAACCAAGCGGGAAATGACAAAATCGCACATTTTAGTCAAAATTACAATTTTTCAAAATTATGAAAAAAATAAAAATATGTGTACTATTCGTAGTAAGATAATATGATCGAACAATATTACAACCACGCATTGTCAGTCTAAGGGATAGAATCATCAACATAATTTAGCCACGTATGTCTATAAGCAGCACCAATTAATCTTGACTACGCCCTTCTTTATAGGTATGCCAGTAGTCACCGCAACTAGTTATTTATCCGTTCGTGGTTATTTATTACGACAATGGGAAAGCACTAAAGTTGTTTACGATATGACGTCATTGGTCAAAAATTTTCTCATTCCATTTCATCCGTGCACTTTATATTTGGAGTTTGAAAATTATTTTCACTACAGGCTTACCTATAAGGGAAGATGTTTTATTTACCTTGAGCAGAGTAGCACTATGCTACAGAAAGACCAAACCCCATACCCATGACCATTATGCAGTCACGATCCTATGCTATTGTAAAATTATAAAGCAGGAATAGGAATAATGTGTAATTAGTGTAATAGTAATGTCAGTTACTTATGTGAATATTTATTTAGCCGTTCGTTAAACAGCAGTTATAGTCCGCCCCTAATTCAATTGCATTAATCTTTACGTTAAGTTAAGATTTCAGAATCCATGAATTCATTTATCAAAAAATGACGAGACAAAATTATCACAATTATTCAAAACATTCAATCCTATGAGAGCTGAGTTTATATTTTTATACAAAATTCTGTAAAATTGTATTCCGTAATTGGGCATTGCGTTTGGGATAATGATTTTTTAGCGAATGAAATGAATATTAATTTTCCCTATTTCTAAATAACCAATTCAATAATGACCAAAACCTTTTATCAATAAATGAATTGGGTCCGAACCTTGAATACTATTATATTTTTAAACTCATACAAATTTTTATTAACGTCTGATCATTCAAAGCCAAATAAATATTTTTTTTTGTGTGAAAGTGATTCATTTTAAATATGTAAAGATATGATTTACACAATACTATGCATTATTTAGTAAAAAGTGACGAATAACTGTAGTGAATAATGACAATGGACATTGAATGAAAACAAATTTTGACTTCAAACAATTGGACGGGGACAACAATGTATAAACAAATATCTTGAATTTTTAACTCATCCTTAACTAAACTTTTACAAATACAAGATGTTGAATGTAATTTTCAATTTTAGGCAGCAGAAATATCTCCAGGTTCTTCATCCACTCCACTTTCCGTAGTTTGCTCCGCGGCTCTGTCGTAAACAATTTCTGGGTGACTCACCACGATTCCGTCCCACACAGATGGACATGTCAAGAAGTCACCTAAATGTCCAATGGTCAAGAAAAAAATAAAATTAAATAATTAGTCAAAACTTGCAAAATCGCGTCTTCAAAATAAAAACCCTGTCTCCTCCAATTTATAAAACATTAAAAAAATTGGAGCAATGGTTTCAAAAAATCATTTCTCGAAAGAGGATACAAGACTTTGAGTTGAACTCAAAAATATTATGAGGAGTGTCTGACATGTAAGACTATCAATATAGACCATCATTGGATGAAACGAATATAGAAAAGGAAAGAGCAATCAAAAAACAAAACAGAATAAATTAATTTTTCTCAAAAATACCGGGAAAATGACATTTCCCTTTGTAAAATGTGTACATGGTTTTTTTTTTTAAATTAAAATTCCAAGTTTTCGGTTTAAAATAGAGTGAACAAGTCATAATATTTGATAAAACAAAGACTCTGACCTCTATTCTCAAGTCCAAGAACGGCCTTGTATCCGCCCAGTCCCAAAATTCTGAGAAGAGTTTGAACGGTCATCGTGGCCGTGTCCATGTCCTCATATTTTAATGCATGACCTCGAACTGACATCCCAGCGTAGTTAGGTAAGTACATTCCAGCTGAAATCAAAGACAAAGTTCGACGAAAGGCCAAGTTGACAGGGAGTGCTTGCCGTTGAGGATTATTCATTGCAGCATAATGAGCCTAAATAATTTAAAAAAAAAATTCAGTTAAAAATGACACACACACGCACAATGTTTGTCATACAAAGCACACAGGGCTCACTACTTTCAGAGCGTATTTAAAAAAAATCTAACTAATTTGATTCGTATTTAATTTAATAAAATCTAAATTTGATTTGCATTTTATTTTAAAAAATCTAAATAATTTGATTCGTTTTTTTTTCCACCACACTGATTGAAAAGAGTCACTCACCAATATGTCCAACATCCAAGTTGACAAGCATTGCATTCCAATAAATCGATTCCTCATATCCCGAAGAATACGAATCAATACTTTGACGGTGGAATTATGTGCATTCTCTTCAAACCAGCGGCTAAAAAACATAAAAAGAATTACAAATTAGATAAAAAAAAATTTAGGAGCAACGAAAAAAATAAATAAATACCTGTGACGTATGGATTGCCAGTGCTCACTCATGAGTTTTGCATTCAAATGAATTTCTGGGTCCAATTTCCTCAAATTCTGTGGAATCGTTGTAACCAAAACTCGAACAGTCCCTTGAACATTTGACAAATCAAATCCACGGTCGGTGACATTAGCTCTGACACCTATTAATAGAAATTAATGTAAACACATTTTACGAAATAATTCCCATTCAAAGGGAGACTTGCTAAAAATCCCTGGTAATGTAAAGTTCCCCAAAAGTGGGGACATTTAGCCCAATATACCCTACATTTTAACTTCAACTTACACTCAGTCTGTCGTAATTCATCAGCCACTTTATTTCCAAGTGCTTCCACGGCTTCACGGGTTGGCAAAGTTTTAAGAATGACGACGAAGTCAGCAGTTTTGTGACCAGCCAAAATAGTTCCTTGTTTGAATGACCCAACTTGTCTGACCTCATCCACTTGCTGTCAATCAAAATAAAATATTTAATTAATTACAAACCAATTAATGTGACAGTGGGAGTGTGGCCTTAATATTTTAGTATACTAAATATTTCTTAAATAGCATACACAAGCTTCAAAAGTTCCTGGTGTTAAGATCAGCGTCTCTAGGATCCCTTGGACACGAGTCACGAGATTTTGTACACCTTGGATTTCCTCCGTCGAAGGTGTCACTTCCGTATTCCGTTTCAAAATTGCCTACAATAATAAAAAAAAACGACAGAATAATTAAAAAAAAATTGTCAACCATTGTCGCGCATTTTCTATAAAAATTAGGTTGCCTATTTCGTCGAAAAAACTGACGAATTTACTGCAGACATGCTCAAGGTCTAGGTTTTTAGAGGGGGGCAGTTGGATAAAATTTGTAGGGGGCCACAAAATATTGCCGGGCCCGACCGCCCGCGCGCGATAGCGCGGTCCCCGCGGAGCGGCCGCCGGAGGCCAAAAAAATTTTCACGATAATGTTAACACTAGTTGCATGTAAAAGTCATTTTTACGAGTTTTTGGTGTCATAAAATGGCGCCCAAAATTCACACTAATTTATGTAGTGAATTTCATTTTCTCATAATTTAGCAAGGAAATTTCCGGGTTATTATTCGTCGAAAATTGTACTGCCAGCCTAGGGTCATGCCTTCCATGGGCCAAGGCGTGGCCATCATGCCTTCCCACCCGAACGACTGATAGGGGGTATACCGCCCGCCACTTGCGGCGGACACAGCGGAGCGGCCGCCGAAGGCAAGAATTTATTGTGGACAATTGGAATATTAGGAGCATGGAAAACTTGTTTTAAAGAATATCTTGTCACAAAATGGTGGATCTTCCGTTGAAGAAATTCCTACTATTTTGATCGGATTTTTGGAAATCCTACTTTTTGGCTGGAATTTTGAAATTTTGTCCCTCATTCTCTACGGTAACTTGAATGGGAAAAATAATTACTCACCCAGTGAAAATCTTTTTTTGGAACAGCGCTTTGATTCGCTTGTATAGTGATGGGCCAGGCCTGCCATGGACAAAGGCATGGCCATGTCACCCAAGGGGCCAGGCCTGCCATGGGCCAAGGCATGGCCATGTCTCCCAAGCGGCCAGGCCTGCCTTGGGCCAAGGCATGGCCATGTCTCCCAAGGGGCCAGGCCTGCCATGGGCCAGGCCTCCGGCCTGGCCAAAGGGGGCCACATTTTTCCTTTGGCTGAGAGGGGGGCATACCATACCTGACGATACCTGGTGGGCATGTCTGCATTTAACCTAAGGAAGATACCGCAGTAACTGCAAACGAATCTCGGCCTGTAGTAATGACCAGTACACTTGAAATGAATAACCGTGAATGTTTTAGTAGATATTCCTTGAATGTGGTTTACTTGTTAGCTACGGAAACTTCAACGTCAACGGTACACCATTGAAGCGTTAATTTTATAAATTATTTTATTTTATTCATTTCCAGCCGGTCCGGCCTCTCGTTAAAATCCCTGTAAAAATTGTGGGCGAAAGTTCTGCTGGCGGTGTGAAAGAAAAACCTTTGAGAATTGAGTAAATCATGGATAATATGGAAAAAATTTCGCAAGACAAATTGACAAGTTTGAACGATGATAAGTATTTATTTTATTGCAAATATTGCTTACATTTTCTTCCCTGTCTGTCGTGGGTGGCGGACTTATGTGTACGGTTCATAATATATAATTTAATAATATAATATTGAAATTGGAATACCGGATTTTATTTCGAATTTGATTAGATATATCTTTTTCGAATCCACGTACACGACTCTGGAATTGTATTGAAGTATGTCATCTCATTAGTAGGTACTTCCCTGAAACGGCGTGTATTGACGGTCTATTAGAAATTTGTGGTGCATAAAAATGTCATAATCTGACACGGTGTCAGTTAATTGCCACTGGGATCTTTGATAGAATAAGGATATAACTTGATTAAACTTTCAACAAGGAAATGAGCACCAGAAGGTCGGAGTCGGAACCGACGTTTCCAAATTTGGTAAAAGTCGGAATGATCAGGATTCGGATTCGTGAATGGCACAACGGTATCATAGGTTTCCTGAGTCCTCGAATTGAACCAATAACTGCTGGGGAAAATATTTCACAAGGGCGCACTGGCTGGCGCCCTTGTGATAATGTTATAAAAATAATGTCATGTCATGGTGAACGTCAAATTAGTCGGAGCGTGACTCAATTTCAAACATAATTTGTGAGATTCTCATTCTAGCCTCTGAGCTTCGGGCCGAAGTAAAATTCCTCATTTGTTGTGCAAGTGACATACAAAAATAATCATGGACGTCCAAACCCGGCCCTGACGTCGTTGTCGTCGTGGCCGTTTCTACCGCACACGGTTCCCTTCCCCATAATTCTTGAGAAGGTCCGTCTTCGAATGAATCTCTTTCTCGCTCTCGTTTGGTCGAAATCGATGTTGTACTATTTTGTATTTGGTTAATTCCGTTCAAACTATTGATGATACGGGTCATGGAATTGGAATTGGAATTGCTACTCGTTGGCGTCATTGTCCTCGGCTTCTGAAACAATGTTAAAACTCATTATATCGAAAAACGCCTTCCCATCGGTGAAACCTGTCTTTTACGACCATCCGACCAGTGCAACCAGCTCCTCGCACAATTCGCCCATTACTACACTAGTGCACAGCGTGCTAAATCTTCTGCTAGTCTAGTTGCAATCTTGCAGTCCATTCTGCACAAGCCTGGTCGTCTGGGACAGGTATCACTACGTATTTCAAGCATATTATTTTTAACGAACGTTCACCTCTTCTTGTATTCCGATTTCTAAGAAGTCAGTCGTGACAAGGTGTGGCATTAGTCCTTGTTGTTTCGTATAGGCAATTTCTTCTCTGTGCTGAGCCATGCGATTTCTGAAAGTTACCAACACCAATTTTTTTTTTAAATAAAACGGTTATTACGCTAAAAGAAAGTTTCGCGTACTAAAAACCTCTAAATACGCAACCTATACAGACTTCATCAGATTCGTGAAAGCCAATTTTGGGTACAATGGATTCATTTTTTCCACCGATATGATAGCATTACAATTTTGTAATATTTCGTTGAAAAACCGTAATGTTATCTACATTGAATTCAGTAAAATTCCTGAAGTCTAAGGCCTATTGAAGCCTACCAGGGTTTTTGACCTACTATCAACCTGCGATAAACTAACCGTTGATTATCAACGGTTAGTTTATCGCAATTTACGACTCCGGTAATTAACGAAAAATGTTGACTCGTATAATTACTTGATTATTCCACGGTTTTGCGATTCGGTAATAATATGCTAGAAATAGTTAGTAATAGTTAGCTCGGTCTCGGTCTTAATAATTGTATGTATGAAGTCTTTGGCAATTAAAAATGATATGAAGTTAGAACAAGCGTCCATACAATCAACTGGTCAGATATATAATTATTCGATTCCTTCTAGGGACTGTTTTTAGAAATGATAGCTTTGTTTTCTCCTATTCCTTTTTGGAGGAACATTAGAGCATTGACCAATTATATTATAAAATCTGGTAGACAATTTTCTGCATTTCGTCAGGTACACTTTTTTTTTTGTAAATTACTACACCAAAGTACACTAACTTTGTAGCCGGAGATTGATGATGAATGTAGTCTGAAAGGAACGTGAGTGATGAGAAATAAGTCCAAGACTGGATTTTTCGTCGCACAGAAGCATTTTTTCCCCGGAGTGAATTCACTTTTCTTCACAAATGTATCACGAAGAGACTTCCATTTCCTCGTACACCAAACAACTAAAATTGAACAAATCAAATGTTAAAAATGTGATCTTCAATTTGATAGTTCGAAATGTATATTTTTCGTAGAGAGTAGAGTAGGTTTTAAGATTTCAATTTGGCCTAGGGAGGATACCTCACCCCTATACAGCAGGAATGGAATCGCCCCCGCGCGAGGATCGTAGCTTGAACTTCTTGAAGTCGAAGTTTTATCGTTGCACCAATCATGTTCTTTTCAAATTAAACCCTCGGAACAATTTTTAAGAAAAACTGAAAAACGTACCCTCTCTGCCAACAATGTACGAGACTTCTTGCCACGCCTTCTCCTTTGTCATATTATGTGCCCTCCCTTTGCCCCCATTCCCTCTGCAAGCACTGGCATATAAAATCGGCCGTTCTTCCACAGCTTGAATCAATAAGGCCATATGGTCTACGTCCATTTCTTGAACTAAAATCCCGCCGTCACTACTGACCCCTAACATACTTTCCTCTTCGTCACTTTCTTCTTGCTCCTCCTCCATTTCCAACAAGCCCCGCCCCTCTATCTTCCCTTCATAATTACAACAATCACCTGCGTTATTCATATTGGCCTTTTCTTTTTCTTTAGTTGCGAAACTGCGGATCCGACTACTACGACGCATTTAAAACTGACGCGGATTGAAATAATGGAATAAAAAAAAATCGCGTTTACTCGCCGCATGACTTTCGTCGTTCGTATATCATATCATATCCGTCGTAAAAGAAAAGGCGTCGCGACGGCGTGACGCGCGCGGATAGCCGGTCGTCGCGAGTTT
>JAQGCA010001252.1:0-18720 GCA_034698945.1 Protaphorura quadriocellata
ATTGATATATTCCAAAGGGTGTCAAAAATAATGTAATGTCATAAAACATAATAATTAATTACTATATACACATATTGCATTTATTGTGACAGCAGAAATCGAAAATCGGAATCGTAATTCGAATTTATCGGAATCGGAATTCGAAATAATTTTTTGGATTTCTTTCTTTGTCATAAGCTGGTACATAATCTGTATCGAAATCGGAATTTGTATTCGAAAAAAATCGGTATTTTGAGTAGAATCTCTAGGTCTACCTAGTCATTTTTATTCTTAGGTAGTCACTTCTCTGCTGGTGCTCACTGCTCACTGCTCGTGCTCAGGACAGGACCGCTCAGTTCATTGCTAACCAACGTAATCGATAGACGTTAATTTATAGGGCTATCAGGTCGGAGTGTTGAGAAAAGTATAAATCGAAATCTTCGACCATAATAAAAACTAACTAACGTGGTTTAGGAAATATAATACTTCCTGTATGTCAAATAGTAAGATCTAAGACTAGCCAACATAATATTTCAAATCCAATTTTAACACATGAATTATAGACACTGCATGGTGTGACAAATGTCACCGTGTAATAATTATACGAGAAATTTCATTTTTGACGTATCGAAGGCACCCCTAGTAGTATATATGAGAGCTAAAACTAGCACAATCCGAGGTCAATTTTTCACCCTCAACGCAACACGCAACCAATTGTCGCGAGTCGAGCAGATTTAGCTCTGGGTTGTCTTCGCCATCTCGCGGATTTTTAGTACACCGTAGTGACTGTCGCGCGGGGTAGCTGTGATTTTGAAATCATTCGAGTGAGTTTCGGTTTTGTCAAAATAAAGAAAAAACGTCGTGAAGAGTTTCAAAAATATTTGCGTCACCTTCAACTACCGTTGACCGTTCGTAATTAGTGTATTGCTAAAACCAAACGCTGCTTACTGTGATTTAACCAGGAGAAACTAAGTTGTCCCGTTCCGTCGGAAATGGACGCTTTTATTATCGGAGCACGAAATTTTGCAGGGAACTTTGCTGCCGGTAAGTGTATTTTTTAAATATAATTTTGATGAACCACTTTCAAACTAAATTTCATAAATATGTCACCCAAGCCAAGAGTTCAAGAGTTGTCAGTAAAGATGGAATGGGCATGGTTGACAGCAGGTTGCATGAATCTTTAGAATGGAAACAAATTTAAACGCAGACTTAATTAGTAAACGTAGTAATCGGTATCGTGTGTTGTCTTTTTTGTGTGTTTAGGAGGAATCCATACAGGACCTGGGAAAGAATTCATTGATAACTTCCCTCGCTATGTCGACGCACTTGGAAGAACACCCTGGTCAGCTCTTGAGAATGGTTTGAACCAATTGGGTGACCCCGCTATGACACTGGGAGCTCTGGGAGTCCTCACGGCCAAATCCAGGTCAACTGAGCTTGGGAATAATTTGGAGCCATTCCTTGTACAAGTGTCTGCATTCCTGACCTCTGCCGATGCCGCTCAACTGCGCCTTAGCCCAGTTATCTGTGAGTTCATGATTTAATAACTTTACTTTTATAATTCCAATTTATCATGTACTATTTTGTTGATTTAGTCGTGGAAATGTGTGCAAAAATCAGTGAGGCTTTGTTGACGAGGCAAATTCCAATCCGTGGAATTAGTTTGATGATGAGCGCAGTTCGGAAATTACAAACACATAGTCGGCAGTTGACAAGTGCTCACGCCATTCTCCTAGAACTTTGTTTGTCAGCAAAATGCTTGAAGACTGCAGAGCCATTTCTTGTTGATGACATCGAAGACTTTAGTTTGGAGGTATAATTTTCCTCCTCTGTGAAACTTAATTCTGAAATCAAAATACTATTCGTTTCTCACTATTTGTGATTCTTATCCTTATAGCTGAGAGGAAGCGACTGTAAAGGGATCCTTTTGTATTTCTACTACGCTGGGCTTGTATGTGCTGGACTGAAAAAGTTCCGAGAGGCTCTGTACTTCTTTGAGGCTTGTATTCGAGTCCCTGCCCTCACGTTGTCACATATTATGCTTGAGGCGTTTAAAAAGTTTGTTCTCATTTCCCTCATTTACAACGGAAATGTTCCACCAGCTCCAAAGTGTGCACTTCAAGTTGTGAACAGGTAAAAGACTGACGCTGAGCTGTCCAATCTGAGTCCAGTTCAGAACCACTTTGATTTATAATAATTTTCTTTCTTTTTGTAGAATCTTGAAGCCGAATGCTTTGCCATACATGGACTTAGCTAATGCCTTCGTGACTCATAACCCAGTTGAACTTAACAGTGTGATTTGTAAACATCAGGATGTGATTCGACGGTACGTCAATTCTAATAACCGTTTTCCCTTGCAAAATATAACCCGATATCTGAGCGTGACCTCATGAAGGTCGAAGACGAATTACTACAATTGTTCAATTTAATTAATAAAATAATATTATAATGCTTAATTTTCATTGTTTCCGTTCATTGCAGTGATGAAAATCATGGATTAATTAAGCAGGTCCAGTCTGCTCAAACTAAAAACAGTATCAAGCGGTTGACAAAAACATTTTTGACCTTGAGTTTGGCAGATGTTGCTTCTCGTGTTCAACTCGTGGGTGGATCTCAGCAAGCTGAAAAGTACATTTTGTCAATGGTATGTTTAGTATTTTATTTACCACCTTACCATGCCAAATGCCATACCACTGCCTACTACCACCAAAATTAGCGGAATTATACATATATCGTTATCGTATACTTTGTGCTCACAGATTCAAGATGGGGACATTTACGCTAAGATTAATCAAAAGGATGGTATGGTTGTGTTTTTGGATAACAAAGAAAAGTATGATAGTCCGAGGATGATGCAGAAAATTGAGGATCAGGTCAGTTCCATTTTACTTTTAACGGTTTAAAGATTTTAAACATAGAAACACTCTGAAACCTGTATTCTTAGATTGGTGTCTGTGTAGAACTGAACAAACGTCTTGCAAATATGAATGAGAGATTGGCCACAAATCCAGACTACATTTCAAAGATGTCTTTAGGAAACGACGAAGAAGGAATCTCATCTTCAAAAATTCCATCTTACAACATTTAAACAATAATTAAACAATATGAAAGCCAAGACCTCAAAGGTACTCAATTGAAAACTACAAAAGTTCAGAACTCGTAATGCATTTTTTGCTTACTGTGTAAATTATAAAATATTGAAAAATGTCATCGTAAATTTGTATATCCATATTTGCACGGAAGCAGAAACTTTCCAAAATTTACCCAATTGTAATAAATTCTATAAAATGGTATCACTAGAAAATCCCGCACGATGTGTGCAATTTATTTGAGGCCTGGTAATCATTCATAATTATGCTCGATATAATTCTTTAACGGTAGGTAATCCGTCCAACTCTCCAACTGCGTAATTCATAAGTGTGTTTAACAGAGTCTGGTAGATCATTTCATTTCATTCATGGTGCGGAATATAAAATTTAACTGTCACTAGTATCCATACTAGATTGGGACTCCGTTGATGGAAGATTGACTTCTGGTTCCTTCACTTCCGGAACATTCTCACATAGTGTTTTGTGTAGCGTTTCCAAACTTGTCAAATACGCCGTCATAGAAGTCTTTAGAGTCGGATTGATTGGCCAGATTACGAAGCCAGGCTTATCCTCATCACTCACTTTGAAACAGAAACATGTTTATTACAATGGTGAAAGACGCACATAAGATAGAAATAATATAATATGAGTATGCAGTACATTTTTAATGTGAGTGAACTGATGAAATGAAACTGAAATATTGAAACACTTACAAGCAGCATCGAAATCAGCCGCCTTTTTGGTTGCCTTACGTTCCGCCACAGCTAGCCATTTCTTCCAACGAGCAATGAACCTGATAAATAAAAGAAATCGTCAGTTTTATGAAAGGAAAAAGAAATTTAGATACAGGACGATTAAATAATCAATCATCACTTACTTTGGAATATTTTCCTTGTAGAATGAATTAATCTCTTCCTTCCACGGATCCATTGGAGTTTTGATCTGATTCACCATCATTTGGGCTACTTTAGGGAGGAGGGCTGTATTGTAATTCAAACAATGTGTCCTGTTTTCTTTCTCATTCGATTTGTCTGCTTCTAATCCTGGCTCATTGTGATATGGTTCATTCACAAGAATCAAAGCTGGTAAAACAATTAATCCCACGATTAGTTTATGAGTTTATCACAGTCTACTCCCTTAAAATGGGATCTCCCTTCCCTCAATCGAACATTTGCCTCAATGGAACCAACCGCAGTATGGGTTCCGGCACTCTTCACGGGTATCAGAATGATTTCTTACACTATACTCGTGAATTTTGTGAGTGCGACAGGGAGCTCACAGTAATTCTGTGTGGTGTAACATACCTTGAATTGAAAGAAGGACTTGAGCAAGATTTGACTCTTTAGTCCATTTTTCTGCTTGTGTCTGACCCATCCAAGTTCCAAGTAAAGACACACAAACTTTTCCCTCCGCATACAAATTAGGATTCAAACGACCGGCTCCATAAGCATGAAAATGGAATTTAGGCGGAACAGATGGATAAGTCGTCGGCAATGAGGCATCAAAAAGATACAAAGTATTTTCGTACGGTGTACTCATAGGCCCACAGATCATAATTGAGAATAAATCCTGAAAAATGAACAGAAACTTTGTACTCTGACAATATAAGATACGAAATGGCGGGTTACTAACTAATTTTGGCCAAATTTGACAAGAAAAAACTTACGAATCGATCGCCATAGGCCTTGACCTTAATACCAGGTGGGCAACTGTCTCTCAAATTGTTAAGTTCATCCTTGACAACTTTGATGAAATAACGGACGTGCTGTTGTTCAAACTGAGCTTTTCCAAATGTATGACCCTCAGGACAACAATCATCCACAACCACATTAGGACGGAAGCAATCAGGAAATTGGGCTAAACGTTGTTCTTGGAAATCTTCTGAGCTAGAACTGCTCGCAGGAGACGGGTTGTCACTGAAATCTGCTTCAATTGCAGAATCATCAACTTCCATCAGTTGCTCACTCGTGGTGGCAGAGACTGGGAAGGCGGATTGACTTGATTTCATGGGTGATTGTACATCCATGGAATCAACACTCATGGATGTTGTTACTGTCGAGGTGGAAGGAATAGCTGGTGTTGGTGCTGGAGATGCCGCGATTAATTGGTCCAATGCGTTTGTACATTCGCTCATGAGATGTGAGGTACAAGAATCCATAAATTGAGTTAATTCTAGACACTCTTTGTCACTCTGTTCAGTTAAATGTTCAGCCGAAAGTAAAGTCATCCTTTGGGTTTTGGTGTCTGAGATATTCCCGGGAGAGAAAAATTCACCCTTTTGTCCAATATTTGCTTCAATAGACCTAAAAAGTATAGCGAATTAACGTCAAATATTATCAAGACGTCTCTGTGACCTCCAATAAATTATACATTACTCGAGATCTGACATCCGAGAAATATATTATCTGATCCTTTGAAAACTTACAGCAACTCCGAAATGAGACATTTGAGTTTCACAATCGACTGGGCCAAGTAACAATTGTCGTATTCCTTCGGATTCTTCCATGCTCCATTGATTTCTGACAAACGATTTATAATCACCTGTAACTTTGACTTCGGATCCTGGGAAACTTCATCTTCACCAATGACTATAAATACACAAAATACAAGTTATTGAATATTAGTTAGTTCGTGACTGTGACCAACCGCAATTTCTGTAAATCTAATTTTGCTAAAATTGACATGACATTCGCGTTAAGGCATGGTCAAGCATTACCGCGTTCTTTTTTGCAGAGAATGGGTCCCATTCTATTTAAGACCACCGCACAACACATTGCGAGTCCTAGTAAGTTAAAACTTTTACCTACCCAGATTAATAATGCATTCGAGATCATAGCCCTTAACACTGAATATAGAACAATCAGTTGGCCAGCACCATTCCTCCTTTCCAGTGTCTCTCCATCGAATAGAAACCTGGAAGTGGATCAAAACGTATAAGGATAACATAACATACTCGTCAAAATATATAATATTTTAGTGAGCTTACTTTTCCAACCAAATTGGTTGTCTGAACGTGACCAACTCTAATACTGCTGGAGGGAGTACATGGATCTGGATTCATGACTGCAATCGTGTTTGTCTCATTGAAATACTTATAGCGCGGATGAGGAATTACACTAGCTTCAGGGAGACACAAATTGTAGTCCACAACTTTTGGTGGACTCGTGCATGTCAATAATTTCATGTAAACCATCTTTTCTGCAATTTAGAAGCAAACAATAGTCACATTTTTTTAAATTAAGGTGAGATAAGATTACAGTACGGCTTAAAAGCACGTGTTAGTAATTCTAATGTTGAACTCTTTCATTTAGCGATCTACAATGTTAACAGAGCTTTTAATCTATACTTTACGGTATACTATTTTGAAACTGAAATACTCACTCTGCAAGTCGGTACGCTGAACAACGGCGTAAACGTCATCACTTTTCCGTTTCAACTCCCTACTGAAAAGAAAATCACCAGGGATCAACACATTATCGATGAGACTCTCTTCCAGTACGATCAAGTCCATACTCTTCATAAATTCCATAGTCCCATCCTAAAAACGAAGAAAATAAAATTAAAAGATGATAAATAAAAATATATAAGGAGGGTCACTCAAGTAGTAGGGGATAATGCAAATCATCGTATCATTTTACAAAAGGTTTTCATCTTTCCTAAAGACTAAAGACCAACCTGCCAAATAATGTCCGCAGTTCCAGTTAGATGAATCAATTCAACGACGCAAGATTTTTCCGGAGTAAGACGAGCCTCTGGATCTTTGTCGTAGGCCCTGCTAGATCTAAAATCAGGATTGAGTTCTCCGAGACGAGTTGGGAAATATTCTTGAACAAGTTTCTTTTCAAAATCATCTTGACGCCTGAACTCACTATCAGTTCGAATCATATAGCGGCATAAATTTCCAACGTGAAACGTCGACTCAGTGCAAAAATCTTCTCTTACAATTTTCAGAGCTATTTAAAAAAATAATTAAAGAACACTTAATTAAGGTGACCTTTACTATATAAGTAGCATTAAAAAATAAAACATTACATTTGAGTCGTTCTCCTTTGTAAGTTGACGGAGGTTTATCTGGACACATCAAATCCACTTGGAATCGCCAGGCAACCTTCACAGATGTAACCTCAATATCTTCAATGTACAGACGTTGATGGGCAGTGTATTTTTGCACCTGACTTGGAGTTTCATCAAAATCTTCTCCGGCCAACTCTAATTTAGCTTTCCTGAGTGAATCTCGTGTACAAACAACGCCTTCATTGACCCATGGGGACTCAACTGTGTGTGATGACGTCTTTAAAATATCACTCAATGCAACTTTGCTCACTGTACCAGACATGTAGCGAACTTTAGCCATGCGTTCAACTTCTGTGATGACTCCGAGCCATCCCCTTTCACAGACAACAGATTTTTGTTTGAACTCCTGAGAAATTAAGAAAGAAACTTAATCAGTTCTAAACGATAATAAAATAAGACTATACTACACTTACTTTCAAATGAGAGAGATCAGTGCTGTTAACAGACGGTAAAATGGTCGTGGTGCCCACAATTCTAAGGTCAGCAGTCAAGGTGACAGATCTACAGACTCCAGTCAAAGTTGTGGACTTGTCAGCTCGACGAACCTTGCATCCACGGTAGATAGCTCGGTCCGTCAATACCAACTACAAATAAAATTAGTTGTGAAAAAACTTAGTGCATTAATGCCATGCTTTGTTGATGTGTTTCATACTAAGCACTTACTTCACCCTCGTGCCTTTTCTTTGGTACTGACGTTGACCAAATGTCATCATTCCAATGCACCGACCATTCTCCAGGAACCTGTTGATTATGATACTCCAAAGTTCCGAACACAAGACGTCCATCAAAGATTGTTCCAACTTCATCACCTTTCCGATATTCCGTAGTTGACTTTGACTTGCCTTGATTCATCTCTGTAATTTCCAAGATTCAAATCCACACGGTTAAAAAGAAGATGCAATGAAACGAATGAAACAATAACTTATGTGTAAAACTGATTGTCGTGTCACATTCCCACGTACGAAATCCCTTAAAAAATCAATTAAATTAAAAGTACATCGTAACGGAAAACGGAATTCGTCATTCCTGCCTATCTTGAACCTTCGAATTATAGTTTGTGACTGTGACTGTTTCAGTTTCATTACACACGAATCGGGTGTAGAAAATCTTGAGTGGAGGTGTAACTTTATCATGTGACATGATAAAGTTACACATCGACTCGAGACTTTCTGTATTCTAGAATTCTATTCAAAATTAGGGACTCTAACGTCTTTTATTATTTTATTTCCTAGTTGCAATATATGCTAATTTTTTAAAATTTTAACTCATGATTTATTCAACTGCGTAAATGAGTGGGGCATTGAGATTGAGTAATTCTAATATAAAATAAGAATTGCTATTTGTTAAAATTAAATGTGTTTCACCTTTATTGATTTTGCTCACCCGCTTTGCAGCAGTCTTAACCTCTGTATCTATTGCACTAGCACTATGCAACATAACCACCACCTAGTCCTATTTTTGTAACAAGTTTTAATTACTTTCCATGGATGTTGCGTTAGTTATTAATTAGATTCATATTCACTCATTTCCATAGACTTCGACTTCATTTGTGTGAAGCCAAGTCATTCCTGGTCATTCGTCACAAAAGATAACAATATCGTCCACAATTCCACGTCTCAGGTGTCCAATAAATTTGGAAGCCAATTCAGGCCATATTCGGCTAAACTAATAACTATTAACTATTCGGTGGACAGAATACCCAGCTCATCATCAGTGATCATTAATTTAATTCCAGAAAAAACTGAAAACCAAATATTTATTTGGGAATATGAATGACCAGCATTACTAGGCGTATCGCCAAACAATTCAGTTCGTTTTCAATAATTTCCAAAATAGTTCAAGTACAAAGTAAGAATAAGAAACATAATTGATGACAGGTGTCTTGATAATACAAAACTGAAAACAAAAAACGGTGACGGGTTTTCATAATCTGTAATTTATTATGAACAATTGAACAATTAACTATATAGACAGAAAAATTTCGTATTGTGAATTATTTACCTTCTGACCCTCAATCGGTCACGTCGTCGATGAGTTTAACGTTAGGATAGATGTACGGTCAGTGCCAGTGTTCAAAAGTAAATGTTAACAAAACTGCTTCGTTTTCCTCTTAATTATGCAAATCCAAAAGATTTCAGAAAATCTTAGATGAAATGAAATTTATTTTTTACTTCAAAATTTTAGAAATATTTGTAAACAATTGACGACTACGTCCGTGAATTTTCTGAAACTGAAAGTTCGCGCCAACCCGGAACTAAACTCCACATCGACGGCATATGGGGCTAGCAGCTCTACCCTACCCAAGGGCTCGTTATATTATAATGTTCGGTTGATTGTCCTACATTCCAGACAAACGACAAAGTGTCATGTTACACAACTAATTCGGCAACTGAATTTGATGTTATTCTGGCATTGAAATAATTCTGTTTTTGAAATGATTCGAGAAATTCTGTACTTGAAGAAATATTAACACGTCGTGTCTCTCATCGATTGTCTCACATTCCGGAGGATAGAATGTGGTGCAACAACTTTACTGACACTCTTTGATGTTACTATGATATTGAGACTAATCTGTCAACGGAGTGCCAAATATAAAGTATGCTGAAATAGTGAAATATAGTACTTTTCAAAATTACGAGTACAGAAATTAGGTTCCATACAAGATTGATCTCGTATATTATTAATGTGTCCTTTTAATTCTTACCTTTTAATCCAAAAATTCTGAAATTAATTCCTCGCATTCAACGACAAAAAAAGAATGCAAACCAAAATTCATGAAATTCGATCCACGGGTTCGATCATTCATTCGGTGGTTCAACTTCATTACTTCATATAGTCATTTTAATTCTGACGTTTATCATGGAAAAGAACGGACATCCATAAGCGAAACCCATAAAATATATTGCATAGCGGTATCCATTTCTGATCTGGCAATTTACAAGTGGGGTATCAGAGATATCCAATTTATGTAGCATCGCGCATCGGCGTAATAGCCCTGCCTTGTATCTTCAAGTGACAATCCCCAACCTACAACCAATAGCCTTTTCCTAATATGCACAATATTTTCTTGCCAAATAAATGGGTGTACTAGGTGTAGATATGCCCAATTCAATCTTAGGTACCACTTTGAGTAAAAACTAAGAATCGTAGTCGTACATTATGGCCATAATGGATGACAAAAATAAGTTCAACAACCTACGAATAAAAATGTTTACCCTTTCATACACAAAAGCTTGGAAGACACTTTCAGAGTATCGTACGTTACGTAAGGTAATTGACTACTTCCGCATCGGAACTTTGAAGTAAGGAAAAGGAAGCCACTACTACGACTACGACGCATGTTGTTCTCAAAATAATATAACGGTTACGGTATACATGGAATTCTTATGCTTGGAATGTAAGAATATCGTTTGCGATACATAGAAATGATAAAAGAATCGATAACAATGCTGGGAATGTAATTTTCATGAAGCTGTATGCCCGCATTCAATTTGCGGAGCTAACGCGTTTCAAAATCTTCAAATGTCACCATCAATCTTTGTGTTTCTTTACCAACTTTCTTGCTTATTACATTTGGTCAATATTTTCATTCTGATAGCAGTAGAGCCAGTAACCCCAAATATTAAACTGATGTAACTTAATTATTGCGCAATAATTGACCGAATTAAAACTTGAATTTCTAAATGTAATCTGGTTATTTTTCGTATATCACATGTTCCATGATCATTTGATAGCCGCTCTGTCTGCAACCCGATCTGTAGGAGCCCGATCAAAATTGAGACGCATAGGATAAGTAATATCAGAATCTTCATAAAATTCATTGCAAAATGCACATTGTTACTTTTATGCGGACCAGATTGGGTTGGGTTTGGGTAGAGATGGCTACGGAGTACACTGTACACAAGAGATTTTGAGAGATAATTGTATAAATCGCTGCTGTCCGCAGATATGATTTTGCAAGATTTAAGGAATAAATCACAACCATTTGAGACCCGATTGTCATTTATGTTTGTAGTTAAATTCCCTTTAAGGAGAATTAGGAAACCAATGCCCTGTTTTAGTCTGTTTTGTCTTCCACAATCAATTATATGAACAGCACATCTTCGTAAACAAGCCTTTCTCATTTATGCTAATAGTTTAGTCTTGCTTCCCTTTTAGGCAATAACTCATTTAAAAAAGAAACACAAAGGATTAAGTCACAGGTCAAACTACGCATACACAACCAGAGAAATCTATAAAAGAACGCAACCGTCAACAGCTTACGTTCAGTCCATTATATATTTTTTAACATTATTTGCAGTAGTTTTCTTATTTAGTCTGAAATGGTTTGGTTCAATTCTAAAAACGCATTCGTTTTCGTGGCTTTTATTGTGCTCGGACTCTTGTCGGTAATACTTTTTTTTATTTTACTGTAGATTTTATGCCGTAGAATAATGAAATCGAGATCGAAAATAAGCAGTGAAAAGTGAGACATACAATTTCAGAAAATTTAAAATTTTCTGGAAAATGTTTATCTCAACTAAATTTTAACATAAATGATAAAAATGTATTGTGCCACCTAGTACATTGATCTTGCATTTTTAAAAATAAGTTCAATTCTTAATTTTATACATAATATCTAATTTCAGGTGACACTAGCGCAGTTGAGCAGTACGACGACAACGACCAAGACCACGACTTCTACTACTACGAGAAGACCAACAACGCGCGCTGCAGCGCCCGCAGCGCCAAGAGCCCATAAGGCATGTATTAAACATCCGCCGAATTTCCAAATGGTCAACCTCCCTTGTGGTGGCTACGATCGTGCATCATGTCTCAAAGTTTGCATGGCACTCAAACATACATCTGCCTACTGCAAGGATGAACAAGATTTTTGTTTGTGTCACTCTGGGGATTTGTACAGTTGCTAATTTACAAAAACACTACTAATCATTCCATACATATATGTATTATTATTGCATTACTCAAAACCAATTAACTGGGACAATACTTTCTCATTCTGAGTATATTATCCATGTCCACTTCTGTATAGTTCTATATTCAAGTATCCCAGATTATTTAAGCTTCTGTAGATTTAATTTGACCATGCAGTTCGGAAATAATGAACTAGGTTTTCTGTAATTTTCTACTCCTAAAAATGTATTGCAATTATGTTTACTAAAAATCCTACGAAATGAAGAAGTAAATATATTACAATTGTACTCCTGTCTAATAATTGTTGGAAATGACAAAATCTTGATAAATCAAATCCCAATAAATCTTGATCGATACTTTGAAATATGCTATAAGGCATTTTCAACTGAACATCTACGAAAATCTCCGAGAAAACGTCCATTGTAGGGTAGTTAGTGATAGGAGTCTAAAAATAATTAGTCGACGAAATAATCTTCACATTTTTGGCCAATCTCAAAAGTGTTTTAGCCGTGGTTGAATTTGGTATGAAAATGAAACCTTTATAGTCGTTTTGAGATCTGGAAGTTGTGCTTTAACTTGTGACTTTTTGTTACACAGCGCGCAGCGTCATATAAACCATACATAAATGACATAATTTTCTTATCTATTATTACACAACTGTTAAAGTGTTTTTCTTAGTTGCATATTATTTAATTTGTGGTTTAAGTATGAATAGGGTTAAGCAATGTAAATGTAACTCAATTTATGTATGTATTTGCCGTGACCTTCAAGAGACGCATGTAAGAGTATAAACCACAACAACAAGTTCAAATGCTACATAATAACGTGATACTGATAATGAAGGTCGTTAATTTGATTTAAAGTTCACGCATACACACGTGCTCTCGACACTACATTAATTATAACCTCCACACTTTCATTTATGATTTATTAGTTCAGTCAAAGTTCTCAGACAGTGCAGTAATCGCTTATGGAATCAGCATTGTATTGAAGCTAATTGTCGTTATTCAGATCCACATTTGATTCGAAATGTCCGAATTTATCGGAGTAGACATTGGATCCGGCAGCGTGCGTGCTGGACTTTTTTCTAAAAACGGAATTCTAGAAAAAGTTGCAGTTCAGGACATACGAATTCATAATCCTGAGCCAGGATATTATGAACAAAGCAGTGAAGAAATATGGCGGGCCGTTTGTTCTACGGTTAAGGTACGGTAGTTCTACAATATTATGTAGAAACTATAATTTTGGGCACGGACAAAATTGTATTTGGATTTGATATAATAGGAAGTCAGAAATTCTTCGACTTCGCCGGAGCAAATTGGCGGAATATCATTTTGTGCAACGTGTTCACTGGTCGCCATTGATGATAAGGACCACCCTGTTTCGATTGACAAGACCGGTAGGAGAATGATTAAATAGAATTAAACCTGTCTCCGCCTACAATTAGTTACTACATACCGTAAATTACCGATTAAACGCCAGGTTTTATTAAACGTCTGGTTCGATTAAATGCCGGGTCACGAGGTAGGTCGTTCCATAAGAGCGCGCAGTTCAAATCACCCCAGTGCTCAAATGAACGCCGAATCGGCTAGTGCCGTTTTTAAATAGACGCCCGGGCGTTCCTTTGTTCATTTACGGTATTTCTTGTACGATCCAATTTCCCTAGAAATGAGCTAGGTCGTCTGGGACAGGTCCTAAAATTATTTGACATTTATCGAGAAATGTCTAATAATTGAATGATATTTTGCACAACTGATACTTAGGAAACGATGAATGGAACATAGTGATGTGGATGGACCACAGGGCTGAAAAAGAAGCCGATTTCATAAATCAAACCGGCCACGACGTCCTTAAGTATGTGGGCGGATCAATTTCTCTAGAAATGGAAACACCAAAATTACTATGGCTCAAACAAAACTTACCTGCTAGTTTCAACAAGACAAAGCATTACTTCGACTTGGCCGATTATGTGCGATGGCGCGCGACGGGTTCAACGACACGCTCACTTTGTTGCGTTGTATGCAAATGGACGTTCGTCAATACAGAGAATCCGCATAAATGCTCTTGGGATGATACTTATTTTGCCCAAATCGGATTGTCAGACGTTGTTCTAAAGATTGGAAATGAGATCACCAGTCCTGGAGACTCTACACTAATTTCGAAACAGGGAGCCCTAGATTTAGGTCTTCATTCAGATGTCAAAGTCGGATTTTCGATGATTGATGCACATTCTGGATTTTTGGGAATGATTGGCTGCCGTTCTGGAGAAAATGTTCCTTCGCCGAAGCTTAGCACTAGACTCTGCATTATTTGTGGAACTTCTAATTGCCATATGGCTCTTAAAGAGAAGTCATTGGATATTAAGGGAGTTTGGGGGCCTTACTATGGAGTCATACTGAATAATATGTATCTCAGTGAAGGCGGTCAGAGTGCAGCTGGTAAATTACTTGATCATGTCGTCACCAATCATCCAGCGTATCCAGGATTATTGGCCGAATTGAAGACTCACGGGTAATTAGATTAATAGTTTTATACAATTAGCTTATAGAGGAATTCCGACCCGTAATAATGTGTGCGTGCATGCTTAGATTATAAGTTTTAACCAAACCTGAGGGTTGCCAGAAGAAAATGAGATATGCATTTTATTGGAACGACCTACACAGTAGAGGGCTATGTTTATGTTCAAAAATTATTATTGCCACTTGTTGATTTTTTTGTTTATTTTGTAACATCCGCAGGTCTGTATTGTCCAAATTGGAAGTGATACTGAAAACAATTGATTCCAAGAATCACGGAACAAAAATTGCACTTCTAACAAGGGATTTACATATTTGGCCAGATTTTCATGGAAACAGGTCGCCATTAGCGGATCCGACTTTAAGGGGAATGGTGAGTGTTATGTTATACGGACTGCCGGCTCCAAGCTACTCTTCTACAGGAAACTGTACTAACTATCACTTTATAAATTACTATATATATAATTAACATATATTTTTAATATTGCTACAGATTTCCGGCTTGTCCTTAGCAAACTCCCGTGAAGATCTAGCCGTTCTATACTTGGCAACTATTCAATCTCTCGCGGTAAGCCTAGTTTACATAATTACAAACACCAACGCATTAAAGAGCGCTACAAACTATTAGAGACGTTCTGAAAATGCCTGGTGAACAAAATGTACCAGCCGCTTGGCTCCAGAAGTTGAACGCGTAATCGGTATTCGGATTTTCCTATAAATTATAGATTAGTTAGTCGTCAACGAAATGTTTCGCCAAGAATATAACGTTGCCGTCTTGATTTCTGACGGCTTAATCGCTAGTTGCAAATGTTATTACAAAATCGAAGAGCATCGTCCGGAAGGCTGCGCTACTGGTTAGCTCATGGCGGCCCCACTTAATATAACAGTTACCAGGTCCGGGCTTCAATTCCTGGTAGACATGCTTCCAAATTTCTTGGATTCCGGGGTGTTTGCACGATAGATGGTCCTCAGATATTTTGGCTTAATTATCTGGCTTGACTAACTTTCAGGCCTGGGGTAACAAGCCGATAAATATGGCGAATAGCATTAACTTTATTTATCTTCACAGTACGGAAGCAGGCACATTAAAGAAGCAATGGAGAATGCCGGACACGGGTTCAAGGAGCTCGTAATTTGTGGAGGCTTATCGAAATCGAAACTATTTGTCCAAACGCACGCGGACTGTATCGGCATTCCTGTGGTTATTCCTGAATGCACCGAACCTGTGTTGCTGGGGGCAGCAATCTCTGCGGCAGCGGCTCACTCAAATCCTGAACCACTTGAAAACGTTCTCGTCAAAATGGCCGGAAAATGCACTCAAGTCAACCCAAGGACAGATGACAAAGAGTAAGAAATTAAACTAACGATTTAAAATACATAACATACGTAATAATCTAGTGATTTCAGGAATATTCTAATTTTTCGTTTCTCTTTGATGAATAGATTCCATGACAGAAAGTACAAGGTTTTTCTACGAATGCTCCAAGACCAGACACATTACAGACAAATTATGAATTCATAAGGAATAACACTAGATTCATATTCTCTAGCAACACACTGCGTTCGATTATTAAATGGAAAATTTTGAAATTGCAAATGCCTACAATTTTTGCACACTTTTGCTCATTTTTCATTTGCATAATTGCATAGGATTTAAAAATAATATTATTCATATTTATAATAATAACAGTCAGATATATTTATTATTCGTCTCTATTTGGATTGAAAGAATTTGTAAGGATTTAAAATGCCCTTTGGATCAAAATATTGTTTTAAGCCTTGCATTATTTCAATAGCTTCTGGGGTGTTGGAATAATTGATGTAATTTCTTTTCAAGAATCCCATGCCGTGTTCAGCGCTTATACTGCCTTTCAGTTTGCTCACCCATTCGTACACATAGGGCTCCATGGTGGATAACACTTCCGGGTCAAACTTTGGAGATGTAACAATTAAATGAATGTTTCCGTCACCTGTTTCAGGAAATTGAATTTAAAAAAAATTCACTTCACTGAATGTTTTGAAAAAATATTCATTATTTCCCGTCGTACCTAAATGGCCAAACCCAGTACACCTGGTTGCCCTTGACCCCAGCCTCTTTCTCATGTCTTTCACGAGTTCATCGAATGTGGACGGCGGAATGGACAAATCGTACGTGTAAAAATAACCTTCCTTTTTCAGGGCTTCTGGGATTCGCTCCCGGAGATCCCATAGGTTCTACAGAAAAATACACGTCTCAGCATAAATTGTTAAATCAGGAGGATAACCAAGTGGCCTAAGGAAGGTGCCCCTAATAGTTCAGTAAAAACTTCTTAAAGGAAATAAGTCCATACAGTCAACTCAGTCTGAGGGATTGGACCCACAGCACCACTGTGAATTATAAGTGGTCATTATGTCGGATTGGACTGGACAGCTCTAAATAACAATTTAGTCTGAACCGGGTGTCAGTTATGTCTGACCGCCAACTGATTTACGGGAAGCGAAATACCCGTCGTCATACTACGCAATGGATTACTGAAGTTGTAGTGAGTAGTGACTCGATTATACCGCTGCATACTGACCACTTCTCTGGGAATTCAATCTCACCAAATTGAAAAATTGCAAAGTTAAGATAAACATTCCTAACCGTTTTTTGAGTTGAGTCCGCAGCGATTGTTCCGTCCGTGCCTTCCACTTTCTCCATGACACCACTCAAGAAATTGTGTAATTTTTCCTCATCATGACCTGAATTTGACCCGGAGGTCTCAATCAACACATAGAACGGAAATCCTTCAACGGGAGGTTTCAGTTTTAAATTCTCTACCACGCAATTCATGACAGATTCGTCCATGTACTCAAAAGCTGATAGGACTTCGCTCAGATCATTCTTTGCCATCTTGAGCACCGCCAAAACATCTTTGAAACTTTTGACACCTTTTTGACAAAATAATTTTAGTTCTAAGATAATAATAGGTTTCACACATCTTGGTAATAATCCAATATTTTCACACCTAAAAATGCTACATTAACAGCATTTGGTTTTTGGACACAATTTAAGGCTACCGTTGTCACTACGCCAAGTGTTCCCTCTGACCCAACGAACATATTCTTCAAAGCGTACCCAGTATTGTCTTTTTTCATGACCGTCAAACAGTCCAAAATTGTTCCGTTGGCTAGAACCTATAATTTATACTTAAATCGATTAATTGTTGGCAAAGTTCAGAATGATAAACACTCCCTACATGCCTACATCGATACTTCCCCTATCGAGTACCAGTCTGGGTCAAAATCACGAGTTCCATATACAAATGGTCAACAGTAATTATACGTTATACGTTAGAATTAAAAATTAATTTTTAAGAAATTACGGCTTCTATCCCAAGAACATTCCCGTGGAGATTTCCGTAGCGGAGTACGCGTAAGCCACCAGCATTTGTTGAAATGTTTCCACCGATATGGCAACTCCCTTTGGCCCCCAAGTCCAAAGGTACAATTAATTGTTTTTCGGAGAGATAATCATTTAATGCATCCAAGATACAACCGGATTGACAAACCAGCGCACCTGAAAATGAATAATAATTAATGAGAACTGCTTTTTATGCTATGCTGGATAGGATCAGCAATGAACCCTAGTCAATTGGCACCCAATCTGGCTCGATGACTACAACAACGCGTACCAACAAAGACTAACCCGATATGTGATCCAAACTGATGATTTTATTTAGCCTTGCTGTACTCAGAACAATTTCGTCAAATATGGGAATTTGACCTCCTGCTACTCCAGTATTTCCGCCCTGGGTACAAACGGCCAGATTCTCTTGATAGCAGTATTTAAGTACTTCGCTGACCTCTTGTGTCGACTTTGGACGTAGTAAGAGCTTACTGCTTCCTATAATTCGGTAAATACAATCAGAACAAACAATTACTATAAGTTTAAGTTATCCCACAATGATTCAAGTGGCTAATTATTTTGACCACAGAATGTACCGACCCGTCACCCATCAGAATAGCGGCACCTCAACCTATGTGCCAGTAGAAAAATGGTGTGCCTTGTCTTCCAAAGGGAAAGGTGTTTGCCTTTTTGACGAGTGTCCATTCGTTAATAAGGCAATTTTTGAAAAGAAGGGACTGTCGTCTACGGAATGGTTGAATGGTCTTAAGATGGTCGGTGG
>JAQGCA010001253.1:0-18720 GCA_034698945.1 Protaphorura quadriocellata
ACTTTTGTCCTAGGTCAAAGGGGACAAAAAGACGCACTAACGGACGGGGCCAATAATCGAGGAAGAAAGGCAAAAAATGTGCGACTTCGACGGTTCCCGACACAGTTGACTATGTTGGACACTCCGATTTTGGAAACTTTAAATTCCGTGAACTTTTGACCTGATACGACTTGCTGAAATGGGAAAACTTCGTTGGAAAAAGTTCAGACTAGTACTTCAAGTTCCGCGAATTATTTCACCTACATGACTGAATGCAAAAAATTTGCAAAAATTCTCAACTGTTCCAAACTATCCAAGGATACACCACAAAAAAATTTGACATTTTCTGATTCAACCTGCTCCAGATATAGGCATAGCTAACTGTCCACAATAAATCTGAATGACTCTGTATCAATTAAAAAAAAGAATCTTCAGCAAATGGAAGTCGTTTACAAACTTCTGGAGTTGGATGATTTGAATGAATTCACCGGAGGCGGAAAGACTGCTCCACAAACAAGAACTTGTGACCCCGATTCGAACTCGAGAGCCATCGAATATTTATTTTTTACCTTGGAAAAGCATTACAGGAATCAAATCCGAATTTTGGTGGATGATTACAACAAATTACTGCCAGTATCTCAGGAATTGGACAGATCTTTTGTCAGTGCAAAGAAAGAATTGATCTCTGTTCGTAATACTTCCACGCGCGTAAGTTAGAATCATGGATGTATTCTATGGACATTTTTATTCTTCGATCCAAGGTAATTAACATAACCACTTTTGTCTGTGTATTTAATATAAAGCTCTGCTGAGTTTGCATTCCACTTTGCTTAGGGAATGCTAGTAGTAGGATATTCCCCAAGTCATATGGTAGACAGACAGCCCACTCCTTAGAGAAATATGATTTACTGCCAATGTTTGCTAACATTTTTATATAATTGTATCATAGGATGAAGAGCCCAATTGACGAATAAATTGTTGAAGGAGAAACTGGAATCAAATGAAGATTTTTTGGAACTCTTTGAATCTCAACGTGAGAAATTGGTTGTGAGGTAGATACACTTCAAATACACTGGTGATAATGCCTAATTGGCTGCTAGTAATGCGAAAAAAGCTGCATCGCTGAAACCTAGTGAAATTAACGGAAATATTATGAAATTCGACAAAGAACGTAGCAAGCACAAAGCGTATTTCCAACAAATTCGTGTAGGAACGACTCAGATCCTTGGTTGCCTTGAAGTTCCAGCCGAGGAAGCAGCTGTGCATCAGAGTTACGGTTACATGCTACCGTGGACGTTACAACTAAATAGTGCGCTTATTAATGTCGGGTACACGAGTTTGTCCTACGATGGGTAAATTGGAATTCGTCGTAGAGTTGGTCCACACTGAGAATTTTTAGAAGTCAAATGTTACCTATGCATTACTGCGCTGGACTGTCGCCACTTTACACCCACGTCCTTTTAACCGTCATTAGACATCCTTGCAACATTCGCCTTCTTGTCCCTGTCCTATAATATCAATATTTACTCAGTTAATTGCTTTTATTGAACTTATGGACTCATGGAGAGGAATTTCAGTTTTCCACTGTTTGTCAACATTCAAATTGCCATATCAAAAACATCTGTTTGACGTAATTCATTGTTTAATTAAATTCTTTGGATGGTAAACATTGGAGGATATAATCCAGTTTCCTTGGAGCCACGCTTTTGGTGTTTTGGAAAATAGAAATCGAAAATTGGAAACTCCCGTTGATGCAATGGTTTGAAAATGAACAAATATAAAAATTTAACGGTGAAGTGTTCTTGAGGTACCTTGAATTCATTTAAATGTCCACAAGGAATGGTGACAAATTTGAGCTGGATTATCGCTCTCAAAAATGTCCGTGTCGTAGGTACTCTCCCACTTTATGCTTCATTTGTACTTTCGCACACACTATTTAGTGGATACATGCGTACGCTCGGTTTGGATTTTGGAGTCGCAGGTAAAATTATATTTGTATTGTATTTAGTCAAAATTATAAATCAATTTAATGTTTTCAAATCAACTTTCACCATTCCCATTTCAGACTCCTTAAATCTAATTGTGTGTGGATTACAGCTTTGGTCCTGCAATTGTTTTATTTTTTGGACTGTAGGTGGAGCGAGTAGGGAAGCAATTCCAAGTTCCAAAACACGTTTTACCTCGAAATGTGTAGGTTGTGCGTGGAGGAGTTTGAGAACAGTAGCACTAAAATTCGGGGTCAACAAAAATTTTCAGTGTGAAGTCGAGTATACAACCCTTGAATGAAAGGTCAGATCGTGCCGTCGAGTATGCGGCCCTCAAATAAAATGTCAAATTGACCCCTGAGTATCCGGCCTTCATATCGGAAGAGAAAGGGCTTTTAGCTATTTTTTGAATATGGTCTCCTAATGGCGGTGGTCGCTCTACACAGGTTTTATCACTTGCGATACCAATACCAATGGGCATATCTGATACATGATTTTGGGGTAAATTTTAAATAGGAGTTCAATGGTTATGGCAGTCTTTTAAATAAATTAAAAGTTCAAGTTGGTGATACGCACGCATAACGTAAGTGGATTTTTGGGAAAATAATGGTCAGAAAACGGATCAAGAATTCGCTTTTCGGTGTTGATTTCAGGTTCGTCAAAGCTCTAACTCTTTCTAAGCTCTTTGTAAGAACCTGGTACGTCAGGTGAAACCCATTAAAAAATGAATGTTCATGACTGTGACCGCAACCGAAAACCAAATTTGCCGAATAGTTTATGAAATCCGTCTGGTTTGAAAAATATCAGTTTGCAATGACTGCTTACAGGGTGATCAAGAAAAGACGCACAATTGTTTTTTGGATTTTTGGTGTGCCTACAATTATTTATAGTCCAGTCAAGCTAAAATTTCTTCTGCGTTTATTTTGTCAGCTTAAAATGAACATGTTTATTCTTATGACAATTCTTATGACTTGCTTACTAGAACGCGTATGAAATTGTTATTTAGAATAAATTGTGTTCACTTTAATCCTAGCTCGCTGGACTGGAACATAAATATTTGACAATACCAAAAAAATGGGAGTTCGGGGGAATTTGCCCGTTCTAAAGCTGAAACACTAAACCCAACAATACAACGTGACATGACTTTGTTTACAGGGTGGTTCAAAACTAATCCCGCAAATCCTTGAGCTAAGAATTTATTCCAGATATTATAGGGTCCTTCAACGCATTTGTTATTTGCAGTGATATTGGTCGCTGTTTGTCAAATGGTAAGGTCATTTTGATCTCACAGTCAGAGTCAGAGTCAGAGTATTTTTTATTAATGTCATAATGTTCCATAACCCAAACAGTTCAGTATAATAACCAAATTGATTTCCATTGGGTGTCACAATATTCCGACAAAAACTTGTTGTTTTAAACAGCCATTTTGGCCTAATTACCTTAAACATTAATGATGTAACTTGACAATGCTATATAATGTTAAATAATGAAGGGCAAGCTTACAAAAAAATTGCATGACAAAAATATCACATTTCCTACGTAAAGAATGAGCATTTTTTTCAAATTATAGCTTATGTAACTTTTTTTCTAATTTAGATAAACATATTTGAATTTTTTTTGGCGAATCTTAATATAATCCAAAATTAAAATAAAATCTGTTTTAATTTGGTCGACATAATATTTTATTTCTTGCCAAACATCCAGGTTTTACGGACTTACGATTGGAAAAATCGAGCCCAAACCCCTGGTTGACATAGACGCCTTCTTCTATACTGACAATACAAGATTTAAAAGTAAGGAACATGGATAGTCAGAGTTTCACCCTTGCTTCCCCCTTCAAATGAGAAAGAATTTGATAGAGAAATCTCCCTCGTAGAAATAGGCAATAAACCATGATTTGACTTATTTTTGTGTGATTCCTTTCAGTCTTACACCCGACCACATCACCTTGGTCTTTTTCCGTCATGGCGAAGATTTGCCTCACATTATGTTTCATTTCTACTTTCATATACTCTGCTATTTTGTGGTTGCTTGCGTCCGTTTGGTTTGGATTTTGGAGTCACAGGTCAAATTATTTTTATATTATATTTATTCATAATTATAAATTAATTGAAATATTTTGTGTGAACTGATTACGCTTATTTTATTGCAGGTCCTATGATCCAATCTCAGAGTCCTTATCGATTTGGAAGACCAGTGGGCCAGCGCCTTACTTCTTTCGAACACTTCTGCCAACGTTCGGATTTTCCAGCACGATTTACAACATTGACAAACACCTTATTACTTGTTCCATAAAATTGCGTCCAGCATATTTTTGTGAAATATTTAATAAAACAATTCAAGGGAACACTGTTCGGTTCATTTCATTAGATTTACGAAGGATTGTTAGCGCATGTTGAAAAATGTCTTAAAATCACATTGGAACAATTTTTCGGACCAAAACTTTTGTCGAGGTATCAGGTTTATTGAGATCTCTAAAAATTAATTGAAGATACTTTTGAATTATTGTAAGAATCGTGCATAATTTTTTTTCAGAATTTAAAATTAAAATAAAATATCTTTAACCGTTTTTATAAATGTTGAAAATGCACTTGAATATTCCATAGAATCCGCCTGGCTAGGAAAATATCAGTTTGTAATTTCTGCTTGCCGGGTGACCAGGAAAAGACGCACAATTGTTCAGCGGATCTTTGGCAGGCTACAAATATTTATAATATCCAGTCAACCTCATATTTCTACAGTGTTAAATTTGTCTGCTTAAAATGAACACTCATTTTAAGAAAGTTATCAGGAAACAATTTTCATTGTTCACTTTACCAGAACCCATATAAAATTGTTATTAGAATAAATTGTGTTCTTTTTAAGTCGATAAAACAAATGCTCAAGAAATCTAGTTAGCTGGACTGGAACAATAATTTCTAGCAATGCCAAAAATATGGGAGTTCGGGGCTATGTGCTTCTGCTCTAAACTGAAACACTAAACCGCAGCGCAGATTACAACGATGCCTGTCTTTGTCAACAAGGTGGTCCAAAACTAATTCCTCAAATTCGTGAGTTGAGAACTGAATGACCTTGTTCATTCATTCATTTGAATGACATAGTGAAATGAACATTTCCCTCAAAATTGAATTCGGAATCCAAGGAGGTACTGATCTCATTTTGGACTTTTTTTCACATGATAAAATGGATGCCAAATGTTACATGTTTAATTTTGCATGAATGCTGAGGACGGCCCATCAACTGAAGTAACATATAGAGAATTATAATGACTTCGGTACGGGGAATGTCAATTTTCTCTTGAAATGATGAGTTATTTTATTTAGATACACCCTGTCCCACCGCCATGTTGACTTGATATCTTAACTCCAGATTTTCAGCCTGGACTCATCACTCGCTTCTTTCTAACTGTCTGGCCCAGGCAACAGATATGCTGTCCGGGCTATTGCCATTTGACAGTGGATATCAATTATTTTGTACATTGTTCCGAATATAAAACGGCCCATACAAAATTATACAACACAAAGTAATTTTAGCAATCGTCTGGAGTGGAGTGCAGTGGAAGTTCACGTTATATCCTCAATGTCCTTGCTGGACAACCAAACGCATGCCATACATTTTGACACTTGATTTTAAATCGTAAAATTTTCGACTTGTGTATTTCGTAAGCCAAATTTTAACGACTGGAGTTCATTTTTGCCTTGAAGAATTTTAAACGTGAGTTTCAAACCAAATATTGAGTTTGAGGTTTAGAGATTAAAGAAATAACTAATTTAGTACCAAGCTAATTAAGCGTTTCATTATTTTGTTGCGTATATATGCGTCTCCATTTAATGCCCGCGGAAATGTATCAGAAAACCACACGCGTTTTTCCTCAAAGTTATTTATTTTCTTAAATAAAGAAATCGTGACCAATTCATAAAAATGGTTTTTAAAAATGTAATGCATTGTGTCATACAATCCACCATTTCCTTACTCTATGATTTTAACTCCGGCTCAATTTCAAATTTTGTATTGGAATTTTTGATGATAAGTTAGCAAACAAAATCCCCTGATTCCTGATTTGATTTTGATTATTCCCGTTAGGACAAGGCGCAGTGAACTAATTAGGTGGGGTTTTCATCAGCGGACGCCAACTCCAAATCTGACGACTGAAAGACGAATTTGAGAGTTCAAAGAGAAGAGTCCGGACGTTTTCTCATGTGTGACACGAAAAAAGTACGTTTCAATTTTTATTATTTAATAGTAGAACGATTTCGTATAATTCCATACAACATGGCCGTATTTGCAGATTTCATCATATCGCGGCATCACAGAATTAGCATTTAGTATTATTAAGATCAAGCGGTGATTATTTTCAGCTATACTAATTAATTCAGTTGTCATAATCGGCTGAATTAGGTCTTGTCTTGACAAACTTGGAAATTGATTGGTTTGTGACGCGAATATCCTGTTCAATTTGAAGATAACGGAAAAATATTCTAGTCATTACTACCATCTTTATTAGTATGCATGAGAACGGGAAACATTAAAATTTTGCTGTGTACGGTTTTTTGCATGTGTTGAATTACTTAATAGTGAGGGATTTTTGTATATTGATACGCCGGATGTGGAGGCAGACAGACAGATATAAACAGAAATATAATGACGACGAAATCAAAAACTGCATGCCTTTCTTAATGTAAGAGTTGTGTCTCCTGATTTATTGATCCAGTCAAAGTATGCTGACACATCATTTCTCCTACTAAAGCGGTTAAGAAAGCAAGACTGCAGGTGTCAAGTTGACTATAGAAATATTTGAGTCAGGGACATTTGACATAATCGACGGCAATTTTTCTAGAACATTTCTAGAACATAGAAGTGGTACTGAATATAAATTTGGGACTCCCGTGAATGTTGAATTAAATTGTTGCGTTCATGATCACAAATGAAGTACTTTTTTTTTAGCCCATATCCGATAATTTGGTGAAACAATTTCTGAGGTCCCCCCGTAAAAGTTGAAAAATCATAAACTAAATGAGATGCAGTTTCCCGCGTTTTTCATTTAAAGTTTATGTTGGAAGGTGCACATTAGGCACATTACAGAAGATATTGAAATAATTCAAAATAGTTTTTTCCCAGAAGATCACATTATGTGTTTCCTTAAGTTTTCTCTCGTATACAGAATCAAAATTTTGACGGAAACATTGACTTTTTCAAAGTTTTCTGCAATGTGTCTAGTCATGTGCATCTCTGAACATAGACGTGAAAAAAAACGCCGGAAACAGCATGTGATTTAACAAAGTATTATTTCAACTCTCCTGGACGAATGCTGTCAGAAGCCCACTCTGGGGATCGATATGCATCAAGAAATTCTTGTGTTGGTTCTAGGGTCTGGTAAAAATGAGATCACTCTTCCTTGCAAATTGATTAATTAGATGCCAATGATATCATCAATTATTTAATTCCAAACATAATTTTCTTTCAAGGGAGGGCTCTCTTCGGAAAGGCGTGGCTCTCAAATGAATTTGATTACTCTCGGTTCAAAAAAGGTCATGGGCGTTGAACATTATTGTGGTAAGTTTTACTAGCAAATTAGCCCGCTCGTATGGCTGGCAAAATATCCATCCGCGTGCAAAAGTATTAAGGATGAAAATTATATTTTTCAAATGACCGTGATCGAAAAAATCGATTTTTTAAAAATCTATTAAAGTATGCGATTAATGAAACGTTGGATTTCAATTTGGCAGGGAACCTGGGAGACTCGCCGCTTTCGGAGTTTCTTTACGCACCGTACGACTTTTGTCCAATTTTGATTAAAAAAAAAATATCTTAGAGACTCGCTTCGAACATTTTCCAATTACGAAGTAAGTGACTTCTGTTATAATAAATGTTTATGTAACTAGTGCGGAATAGTACGTAAGTAAACACTCTATCAGATGTTGATTTTACAGTTCGGGAGACACTTCTAAAATATACGTAATTTCTTTTAGATGACCTCAACTTCTGGTGTATCAGATATCCCTTTTTTGGAATATTAGAATTGAATTTTGATAATTCAGAAAGTTTGGATTATAACCACTGCTCTTAAGCTGGCAGTATTCAGTGGAGGCCTCTTTATAAATATTTTTTTAAGTGACCGTGACATATAGCACGTGTCTGACTAGAAAATCTTGAATTTCA
This sequence comes from Protaphorura quadriocellata, assembly GCA_034698945.1. Taxonomy (NCBI): domain Eukaryota; kingdom Metazoa; phylum Arthropoda; class Collembola; order Poduromorpha; family Onychiuridae; genus Protaphorura; species Protaphorura quadriocellata. The sequence continues at coordinate 8,124 of JAQGCA010001253.1, forward strand.
GTATTATGAAATCCAAATATATGAAGCCTTCATAATAATTGTTCAGGTGCCAATTACTATCTTAAAGTACTTATGATCAGTACATAGATACCCCGCCACTAATTTTGCATTAATAAAAAATATATCGGTATGCACGGGAACAAAAATAAGTTGGAAGATAATTCCATTGATTTCTTATACTATGCATGATTGTATGTTATTATTTGGAATTCTAATTTGAAAAATATGAGGTCCCAAAGATTCAGATGATTGTTACAATCCGCCCTATTCATAAATATGACAACAAATGGTAGTTTAATTTTTTTAATTACAAACAAATATGAAATCAAAATTTGAATTTTGAGTCATTTATTACAAGTTCATTATAAGACCCTGGACTGATTTGTACTCCATGGGTTATATTCAAGTCGATGAAGTTGGCTCACCAGCGGCAAGGATAGCCAGTCTTCACTTCGAAGGGTCCCATTTACTGGTGGTTTATTTTAAAGAATTACCCTACACTCAACTATTTACTTACTATTAGGGGTACCTTCCTTTGGTCATATATAAAGTTCGCAAGAATTCTCACTAATATGTCACATTAATATAGACATCCAGAAATGGTTGACTAACGTAGTTCCAAAGATGATCGGTTATGCGTTCGATACTAACAGAAGGCCACTGGTTGGGACCAACACACAGTTCGAATAGAGCAAATTTATGCTAAATAGATTATACCAGGTAATAGGTAATACATTTTAATTATTCTCACAGATACTACCGAACAGCCATCCACTTTAAGAAACAAGCTCGGAAGCCAGGAAATACAAAAATTACGCCATTGTTTTGGCTGACTGAAATTCAAGGAATATTTCGACCAGCACTGAACAAGAATAGTCTCAACATTTCTCCAAAGTTGTGACCTGGCTGCCCCTTTGGTCTTCTCCAACCGATGAGAGATTAACACAAAGGATTCCGAAACTGGCATTTTTCTGTCGACCGTTATTTTTCGGCAAAATTTCCTTCGTCTCGACCGAAAAAACAGAAGATTTGGAATAAAATAAGTATTCTTAGAATCATAGCGAAATTAGTTTTAGTTAATTTTAACATAGAGTACTACTACGGTTAGCACTGCGATAGCAAGCGTTTACGCAAACAATCAAAAGCACGTAAATACCCGCAGCCACTGTCCTTAGCGTGATGCAAGACGAACCATCTCCTTGATCACTGACTCATATCCATCGTGATCCCGAATGTTTTTGAAGTGTAATGTAAATGTAAACATGTCTTAGAGGATTTAAATTCAATGAAGTCGGGCGCAATTTATACGCATCATAAGTTATATGTCCACTCATGGTGACGCAATTAATTATTCTTAGATGGAAAGTAATATTATTTGTCACCACTGGCATTTGTACAAGGCTTAAGCTATGCGGTGCAATCTAATTTTGCAGACATTTAGCTTCTGCATCACAGTAAGCGATGACATGTACTCATCCATACGTTAGTTGATTATTGTTGTTGACCGCGTTACTTTTAGTCCATGGTCCAAACCATGTCATATCAAAAGGAGACATATTTTGATTGTAGAATTGGTTCATTTGTTCTATTCCCCACCGATGTCGACAATGGATTTTGTCTAGTCTTTGTTCGGCGGATCTTGTGTTATCTGTTAATTTAACTTAACCAAAATTAAGTTAGTTTTTAAGTTTACTTGTTACTGAATGGATACTTGGACAAACGGAAATGTCCGCCATCATTCCCTTTGAATCGATTCTTACACTCTTTATTTGACACTAGCATTAATATCATAAGCCCGGAGTACGTGAAGTGCCAAATTACGCAACATTCCGAAGCCAATTTGAACTGGATTATTGCGTGCGATATCGATAACATTAAGCGCACTACCAGACGTTGATAAACGAATATTGTCAAGCCTAATCGGCAAAACTCATACTACTCAGATGATAGATGATGACGCATCAGTCGGTGGTTTTTACAGGTAGCTCTGAACTGGTTGCTTATAGCAGTATTTCATTGGTTAGTCATTAGTGAGCAGATCAGGATCCACAACAGGAACCTAAAATATATGTTGTAAGTACCATTTGCAAGGCAAATTGTTTGGTATTTTTTACGTAATCAGAGATATTGGTAAAGAATTCTCTTCCGTGTTCTTTAATAGTGCTGTTGATTTCAGTGCGGTTCGTCCTCTCATCGCTCTATATCCAATTTTATTTATTCTTGTTTCTAACACGAATTTACTGTTACGCTAATGATCGTATATACTAGATATATTCCACTTACGCTATTCCTCAGTTTTGATGTCATGTTTCTTGCAAATCAATTAGGTTTGATTACCTAACTGCGCTAACCCTCGTGAACTTAGACTATCCAACAATATTCACTGCCGTTTGGTCCCGACTAATGATGTGTTACAATGTGCCTAGCACAGCTTGTGTCTTGTCGCTCGTGGACTTTGTTTGAGCTAAATCGGCCAATATGTAGATTTTATCGGAAATCGGACAAGACACGTCTTCAGTCAAATTATTAATTCTTATTGGCGGCTTTAGACAAGGTAATATATTTAGGAGTTCACCCTCGTACAATTGACTGAATCGCTGAATTTGATAAAAGTTAGTCCTTACACTAGTCTGGAGCCATGATGACGAAGTTTGATACTTACGAATATACAGATCACTATGTATCAAGCGTTTACGCAAACAGTCAAAAGTACGTAAATGCGCTGCCGTTGTCCATAGCGTGACGAAAGACGAACCATCTCCTTGTTCACTGACCCAAATCCATCGTGATCCCGAATGTTTTTGTTGTATAATGTAAATGTAAATGTGTCTTAGAGGATTTAAATTCGGTGAAAACGTGCGCAATTCATACGCGTCATAAGTTATATGTCCACGCATGGTGACGCAATTAATTATTCTTAGATGGGAAAGTAATATTATTTGTCACCACTAGCATTTGTACAAGGCATAAGCTATGCGCTGTAATCTAATTTTGCAGGCATTTAGCTTCTGCCTCACAGTAAGCGATGACATGTACTCATCCATACGTTAGTTGATTGTTGTTGTTGACCGCGTTACTGTCTGTCCATAGTCCAAACCATGTCCTATCAGGAGGAGACATTATATTTTAATGGTTGAATTGGCTCATTTGTTCTATTCTCCACCGACGTCGAAAATGGGTTTTGTGCCGTCTTTGTTCGGCGGATTCTGTGTAATCTGTTAATTTAGCTTAACCAATATTAGGTTAGTTTTTAAGGTTACTTGCTACCGGGTGGATACTTAAATCAGTTTCACGACGGATGGAAATGTACGCCATCCTGCCCCTTTGAATTGATTCTCACCCTCATTAGTTATAACTAGCATTAGAATCATCAGCCTGGAGTAATGTGAAGTGCCAATTACGCTACATTTCCGAAGCCAATTCGAGCTGGACTATTGCGGCCGATATCGATAGCATTAAACGCATTACCAGTAGTTGATGAACAAATTTGGCCAAGTCTAATCGGCGTAAGCCATACTACTCAAATGATACATGATGACGCATCTGCCAGTGGTTTTTACAGGAAGTTCTGAAGTGGTTGATAATAGCAGGATTTCATTGGTTAGTCATTAGTGAGCATATCAAGATCCACATCAGGAAAATAAAAAATAAAATAAATAAATGAATAAAATATATAGTGTAAGTGCCATTTACAAGGCAATTCGTTGTGTAATATTTATGTAGTCAGCGATATCGGTAAAAAATTGACCTTCGAGTTCTTATCTACTTCTAATAATGCTGTTGATTGCAGCACTGCCGAATATTGGAGGACAAGACGCGTCTTCAGTCGGATCATTAATTCTTAAGCTCAGCCTTAATCAAGCTAAGATATTCCAAGGTTCATCCTCGTATAAATGACTGAACCGCTCAATTTGATAAAAGTTAACATAGTCCTTGCCAGTCCTTACTGCTTACACTACTCTGGAGCGAGGATGACGAACCTCTCGTAGCCATAAGTTTGGTATTATCTCTATCTACTTATCAAACTCCCGGTTGCTCTGATAGTCCAAATTTCTACCCATTTCAGAAATTACACACACGCCACGATATTCCTCAAAGTGTACGTGAAATAATAGTTGAATATGTTTACACTTGGAATATTCGTATAGAGAAAATTGATTAAGTAAAATATTATTAATCATCTACATCGCAAATATTGATCTCTGCTGGATTCTATGGAATTAGTTTAGTTAATTATGTAGAGAAAAAGTTTGACGATTATTCCTAAATGATTTTGCTAATAGATCTGTGTGGCGGAAGACCAGTTAGGTCAGTTATTATCGGTATGATAAATGAGATGAGACAAGACATCAATTGGAGAGTTCATACTGGAGGCTATATATGATCTGAATTATTGAGACAATCAAGTCTCCCTTTATATTAATTGATTGATCATAGATTACATGTTAATTAATTAACTTTGACAAGATTACAGTGTTATGATTACGTTGCTTATAATTGTTAATGGTTTAGGATGTTTATACATAACATGAGATACATACTTGGCATACATTAATATGACATACTTCGTTTATAGTGAGTGAACTGATTATTGTCACGGCAGTGCTTTTCATATATCGCATTCTTAGATGTACGGAATGTGATCTCGTTCAAGTGAAGTGATGACGGGGAAAGTTGAGATAAAATGAGTGAGAAGTATTATACTAAAACTTGTTTGAATGAATTGTATGAAATTCATTTTAGTTCAAGTTCCACTGTTCTTTAAATTTGTATCCAGATCTGTGAGTGATTAGGGATTGAATGATCCCAGTGTAATTAATTAGTAAATCAGTAACGTTTGTAATCCCAATGCCTGAAAATGAAGTAACTTTAGTTCGATTGCCGCAATTTTCGTCAGACTGTGATTAAATTCTGATTTGTTAAATTCATTTGGTTCTTCGTTTTCCACGTCAAAATTGTATTGGGCATAGGATTTTCCCTTTTCCTAGTTCATTCAGAATTTTTTGTTTTCATCTGGTCGTATGTGAGCTTATATAGGTTTTGTGATATCTGTATTTCCAGTTGCTGTTGCTGTAAGTATTTTTGCATGGTTGTTTGTTTTCGAGGTTTCAATTTTGACAATGTTTTTTTTCTGTTGGCTACCATCTGTTTCCTGTGGTGTTCCGAATTTAGCGGTGCATTTTTGTTGTATGCTTGATTTTGCTCCTGGTGTCGTGTCGAATTACTTGCTCGTCGGTTAAAGTCAGGGTTTGGTGGTTGATTCGACGTCATTTTTTCTGGTCCACATATTTTTTATAGTTTTTCTTTCTTCTCGGTTTCTTTGGTTAGTTTTAATTTCTTTTACTCCGCGTAGTTTAGTGTGACGTCGTTTGGGTTAGGTCTATTCTTGGGAACTTCTTTGAGTTCTTTTTTGTTGTTGGTCACAAGCGTTTTTGTCTTCGGTCCTAGTCGTTAATTATTTCCGATTGTATTGTTAGATTTGGTTCTCGGTCTTCTAATTTTCTTAGTCGGTGTTTCAGGTGTTTGAGCGAGTTGATTGAAGTACGTCTATGAGATTCTAGTGAATGATTGAAATCGATTGTGTTGTTAGGAGTTGCAATAGGATTTGTTTGCATTTTATTTTCGGTGGAGTGCGATTTTCTCCAGCTCGTCATCTTGGTTTTGTGATGGTGTTTCAGTTTTTACTCTTGTTTTATATAGTATTACTCTAATGTGTCCATCCGGTTCAAAGGAGATTGATTGACGTAAGACATAAGATTGACACATAAGATTACGGTCTTATGATTACGTTGCGAATAACTCTTAATGGTTTACGATGTGTATACATAACATGACATACAGACTTGATTGTAAGATGGAAGAATTTGGACCAGCGATTCTAATATACGTAAGCTAGGCTTTAAACCAAATTCAAACCTTCGTGTTCTTGCTTTAGTTATTAAAATGACCGTAATTGCTTGTATTACGACCTACTTTTCCAACTTAATTTCTTCACCAAACAAGATTACAACAGCAGGTTCTGACTTGCATAAATGTAATGCGAATACAAACGCATCTATTCCAAAGCTCTGAACTATTAGAATTGGCCTTGCGGGTAACCCCAGCATTCCGTTTCCCGACTTCGGGAATGCGACTCTTCAGTCGCGGTCAAATATGTTGGAAGAATTTATTTAGTTGAGGATTAACTATGGTTTTCAAAGGACTGTGTTGGTTCGGCGAAAGGATGGCACGAATCCGTGGAGGCGGAGGTTGGCTTACTTTCTGATGTTCACTGATGCTCTTTAGGTACTTCTCACGGACATCGCAACCCAGCTCACGAGGACGAGTGTTAATGAGATTCATTTGTCCGTAGGTCACGGACCCATTAGCTGGAGGAATTGGGTTAATGTTAGATACGATCGTTTCAGGGTCAAGGTCAAAGTCTTCAGAAGGCTCCGGATTCACAATAAGTTCTGGACGGTCTGGCTGAACTGATCCATTCATTGCAAGATATTGAGCAAGAGGGCTCTTCGAGTGAGTGGGGAAGGATTTCGTATCGAACCCAACTCCCGTATTGCGCTGGATCTAAGGTTAACGGTAAATAGGGTTACTGGTGTTAACTAGGCAAATCCGCAAATTATTAATTTCATCTTAATTAAAAAAATTGTAGTTGCTTGTATTACGACCTTTTTTTTCGACTTAATTTCCTCAGCAGACAAAATTACAACAACAGGTTTGGATTTCTGCAAAAGGCCATTTGCGGTGAGATTTCAAGCGCGTCCACTCAAATTTCGAGTTTGTTTCGACGCATTCAAGTTCAAATAAGAATCAACGTAGATTAGAATTAAAACGTAAGTAATATAAAAAGAATGTTTTCTAATGTTCGATACTTACGAATGTACAGAACACTCATCTTAGAATGCTTCATTCTGTGCCACCCCCCGCATTGCAATTCATTGGGCAAATCGGTTCTCTATGTGTGAGTGGGGAAGGATTCGGAATCCCTGACTCCCGTATTGTGCTGCATCTAAAATTAGAAAAAAGAAAAGGACAGAATTTTTGGTCTTCTAAGCATTCAAACAAAACATAAATCATTTCGGCCAGTCACTAAATAGAACTATAAAGAACTTGCATCACAATTAATTCTTAGGTAACTTTTTGATATTAATTATCGTTTTAAATTTTTGCATCCATTTTTGTGTAGAAACTCACCCCGTCTGGAGCTTACAGAGACACTATGACTAACTCTACCACGGTGTCATACAAGGCACTCTTAGTCTGACTTGTCAGATTATAACTGTAAGAAGACGTTTTCCCCAGCAGCTCTGAACTATTAGAATTGGCCTTGCGGGTAACCCCAGCATTCCGTTTCCCGACTTCGGGAATGCGACTCTTCAGTCGCGGTCAAATATGTTGGAAGTATTTATTTAGTTGAAGATTAGCTATGATTTTCAAAGGACACTATTTGTTCGGCGAAAGGTTGGCACGAATCCGTGGAGGCGGAGGTTGGCTCTGGTGTTCACTGATGCTCTGCAGGTACTTCTGACGGTGATCGCAACCCAGCTCACACAGACGATTCTTAATGAGATTCATTTGTCCGGAGGTCAAGGACTCATTCGCCGGAGGCGTTGGATTATTGTTTGATAAGATCGTTTCAGGGTCAAAGTCAAAATGTTCAGGAGGCTCTGGATTCAGAAAATGTTATGGACCGTCTGGCTGAACTGATGCATTCATTGCAAGGCATTGAGCAACAAGGCTTTTTGTGCGATTGGGGATGGTTTCTTTATCGAACCCATACTCCCGTATTGCACTGGATCTAAAGTTAACGGTAAATAGGGTTACTGGTGTTAACTAGGCATATCCGCAAATTATTAATTTAATTTTAATTAAAAAAATCTTAGTTGCTGGTATTACGACCTTCTTTTCCAACTTAATTTCCTAATCAAACAAGATTACAACAGCATGTTTGCATTTCTGCAAAAGGCCCTTTGCACTGAGCATACAAACGTCTCTATTCATTTCTACTTCGTTTTGACACATTCAAATTCAATTCGGACGCTGATAAGAATTAAAACGTAAGTAATATAAAAAAAATCTTTTCTAATGTTCGATACTTACGAATGTACAGAACACTCATCTTAGAATGCTTCATTCTGTGAAACACCCCGCATTGTATTAGTTTTGCAAAATTGAGATTGAAATTTAGAAAATGAAAACGAATGCCCCTAAGGGATAAATGAAAATGGTTTTCCAGTTTTCAATGTATGGTGCTGGTGACCTCAAATTTTTTTCCCAATTCTGCCTTACATATAGATGATGTTGTACTATTTACTACGGCATATATATAAAGAGTGGGTAATGATCTTTTACTCCAGCCCAACAGATCACCCCCAGAGAGATTCCGCGATAGCCAACGATATGAGTTTGTGAAGAAAAATCTATACTTCGTTTTGTTGAGGATTTAAGTTAATTAATCAACTATTATTAATAAGTAATAAGTATGATTTCACTTACATTAATCACTTTGCACAGATTTTCTTAATGACAATATGAATAACTGATTTCAAACTTGCAGACAATTTTTATCCAGCCTTGTAGAATTAGTCGAATTGTTGAAAGTCTGGTGTTGAAGATTGATATAAAATTGATATAAATCTGGAATGATTCAATTCGGAATAAGAATGTACTAGAGTATAGACCAAATTAATAACATATATGTTTTTTTTTAATGTTTGATACTTACGAATGTTACACTCCTTTCAGATTGCTCATTTTTGTGCCACACCCCAGATTGCAAGGCAATAAGCACCATGACTCTTTGTTTGAGTAGGGAAGGATTTGGAATCGAATCCAGACTACTGTATTGTGCTGGATCTAACATTTAACGGTAAATCGGGTTACTGGAGTGAACTACGCATCTCCGCCTGGTTTGTAGTTCGTCAGACAGGACGGGGGAAGAGGCTTTCCTAAAACAAACGGAGAGTCTTGGACAGAAGTGGACATGGTACATTGCACTGTGAAATATTATTTATCAAAATATGTCCTAGAATCGCTTAATATTTTCATGAAAATGAATTTCCAAGTCGTCAAACGTGGTGTTTTCGTAGGTTATGCAAATATTGTGATGTGTACTGGTAACGATATTGCTCGGGATTCTGTGAGCGAATGCAGCGCGTCTTAGTGGCAGCAGCCATGCCTGAAAACGAAAGAAGTAGTTGTTTGAGGGTTTGGACAACTATACACTGATTACAACAGCAAGTTTGAATTTTGCAAAATTGAGATTCAAGTTTTTTTCAAGTTTTCAATGTATTCCATGCTGGTGACCTCAATTTTTTTTTCAATTCTGCCTTACATATAGATGATGTTATACTGTTTACTACGGCATATATTTAAAGAATGGGTAATGATCTTTTACTCCGGCCCAATAGACCAACCAGAGAGATTCAACGATAGCCAGCGATATGAGTTTCTGAAGAAAAATCTGTACTTCGTTTTGTTGTGAAAGATTTAAATTAATTAATTAACTATTATTAATAAGTAATAAGTATGATTTCATTTACATTAATGACTTTGCACAGATTTTGTTAATGACAAGGTGAATAACTGATTTCAAACTTGCAGACAATTTTTGTCCAGCCTTGTAGAATAAGTTGAATTGTTGAAAGACTGGTGTGGAAGATTGATATAAAATTGATATAAATCTGGAATGATTCAATACGGAATAAGCGTGTATTAGAGTTAAAACGAAATCAATAAAAAAATTGTTTTTTTGAATGTGCGATACTTACGAATGTGCGGAGCACTCTTTTCGGATTGCTCTATTTTGTGCCACACCCCGGATTGCAAGGCTATAAGCAACAAGGCTGTTCGTTTGAGTTGTGAAGGATTCGGAATCAAATCCAGACTCCCCTATCGCGCTGGATCTAACAGTTAATGGTGTTTAATGTTACTGCAGTTTTCTACGCATTTCCGTGCGGTTTGTACTCCGTCTGTCAGTACGGGGCAAGATGCTTACGTAAACCAAACGGAAAGTTTTGGACAGAAGTGAACATGAAACATTGCACTCTGAAATATTATTTATCAAAATATGTTCTCAAATGCCATAATATCCCTTTGAGAATGGATTTCTAATGCATCCAACATGGTGTTTTTGAAGGTTGCATAACTATTGCGATGTGGATTGGTAACGCTATTGCTCGGGATTCTGTGAGCAAGTGTGGCGCGTCTTGCCTGAATACGAAATAAATGGTTGTTTAAGGGTTCGGACATCTACATTGACAATAGTTTATTCCAACCAGAAATATGGGCTGCACAAGCCCATGTGATTGCTAGAACGGGTAGGTTCATCACTGTATCGTTGCGGTAAAGCATATGTGATTTAGCGGTAAACTGATAACCTAACCAATATATTGATTGATTGTTTGTCATGTCTTGTATTTTTGTCACTTGAATAAACTCTTAATCAATCAATTAATCAAAACCAATATATGTCAGTATAGTGTTTTATTATATTTTTATATTTGTTTTACAGGGAGGCGGCCTAGCTTGGATTTGCACATTCTATTGCACTTTCAAAAGTTAGGCGTGTAATGCGTCTGGGTCGGGTAGCCTGACTGTT
>JAQGCA010001254.1:0-18716 GCA_034698945.1 Protaphorura quadriocellata
ACCCCGCCATTCTACAAGTCTCCATGTGCGTCTGGTGTGGTGAAGTTGGCATGACGCAATAGAGCTACGGCCAAAAGTCTAGTCATGGTCGCCATGATACTACAGTAAGGACGAACCCAACAGTAGACTAACCTTACTAAGAAGCTAACTTCGTCGTCAAGACATGTTGCATCTACCTATCTGTCTGTGTTGAAGCAGGTGAAAGTAAAATTTTCTCCGCACAACTCAGGCCCTGTTCAGCGTTCACCCATAATATTGACTAGTTCATTCGTGAAGGCGAAACGAACGAAAAAACTCATAGGAACGTTTAATCTTCATAAAAATATGATCACGAGCACATGATTTATGAAAATGTTTGCTGAAACTTTCTTTAGTTGCACGCGGAGTAAGCACAGTAACTGCGGTTTTGTCTCAAACCAGAGAAAGATTTACGACTGTTCTAAATTTTAGTAAATTGCTGAAGGTTGAAATGTAAAAATGCAGCGGGAAAACTTACGTTGAGGAGATTTATTAGGTTTTTGAGTCGTACATTCTATAAAGTACTGGTACCGCTCCATATTCAGTGCCTACCCAATAATTCATTAGATTAGCAAGAACATGCGAATACAGAACTAAATTTCGTTTACAAAAGTGAAACAGGAATGTAGAACATGACTGGAGGACAGTGCCCCAGGCTTCCAATCATTATATTAAATTTTAATGCCGGTGGTATAGCAGTTCCGGTATGTTTTGTTATTACTTTCCATTCCATGTAAGGTAAGCTCGCCCGGCAAACAATTCCAGGCAACCGGATTCGACTATGTAGAGACCAATTTCCACTTGTAGCTAATTGGCGTCTTTATAATGTGAGGTTCTGAATTTTCTCGATTACAACATATAATGGGCAAATAATTTTAATGAACGGTTGACAGAACAGGTATATTTGCCACTACTCTTTTCGTTAATATGTTTTGAGGAAAATAGAAATTACGTACTGAAGACTCTTGAATCTTAACATATGAACCATGTTAATACAGTTTTCTCAAGAATTACTGCAAATAATTTTAATTCGGAAGACGGAGTTGGGTAGAATTTGTGTAAGGATCATTTAAATGGAGAAGTTTGACCTTTGCTCTTACATCGTGGAATAATTTACACTGACCTATCAATAGATACTGCAGTCATAGTGAACACACTTGAGGCAACCGAGAAGTTCGCAACAAAATTATTCACTACGCAAAGAGCCCCGCCAAAGATCCAGTCTCTATTCCGGGTGAAGTAGTAAGTAGGAATGCTTTTTAGTTCAGTTTCCATAATTCAATAGAAGATATTCTAATGCAAAAATAATATCTGAGCAGTCCTACTTTTGAATCATGTAGGCGAAATTTGGGGCTGCGTTGAACAATGCCATTGTAAGGTCTGCCACAGCAAGATTCAGCAGAAAGTAATTCGTCACTGTTCGCATTCTTCTGTGAGCTGAAGTTTTGAAGCGGAAAAGAAATAATGTAACTCAATGTAGAAGTTCTCAACTCTTTGCAGAGATAACATACAATTATAGTATGGGAAAATGAAAGGTTTTTAGAACTAAACTTGGACTAAATCGATATACCCTGAAACGGTGAAAGCATTTAAGGACGACAAGATAAAGCTCATGTCAAAGTGAAGCGTTGATTTGCAAAGGGTTTACATTTTCCGTAGTGAACCCTGAACCAAGACCATCAACTATTTCATGTCATGTGTCTTCTGCATATATTGGAAATAAGTGCAGGACATGGTACGCCAGTGCCAAAGAAAGATTTTATTTTGAACTCACTTATTTAACCTACATATTTCCGGATTAAGGGAGAAGGGTGACGTCAATATAATAAATGTCACTTTCGGAAAATTATGAAACCTTTCGAATAAATTACTTTCGGACAATTATTGTAAATAGATCCCATGGGTCAGATTTCCGCATTTCCTGCATTTCAATGCTTTCACCAATCGAAGCTATCAGTTCAGACGCATGAATATGAATGCATTGAATGTTAATGGAAGCATTTCGTTTCAACAATAAAATTGATTCCGATCTATTTATCCGTACTATTTCTGAAAGTCGAGTATGGTCCGACAGGACGGTGTAAATGAATCATTTTTGGAGACCAAAGGAAGTTCATGGCCTAAAAATTAAATAAACTTTAGCACTTACCGCACACTATCCATATGACGAGAATGTTTCCGATAACTGAAATTCAAAGTTATTTATACAAAAAAAAATTTTCAGTCATTCACTCTGAACTGAATTAAGGTTTCCGTAGCTCTTGTATGAAACTTGGTTTGAAAATTGTAAGATCTGAATTTTAGGATTGAACCGACTCTACTATCCAAGTATTACCATGCCAATGAGCTATGATTGATTACAGCCATTGTAAATTATTTAGTTATAATTTAGGTGATCTCTAAATTGTTCATTTTGTCTCTTCGACTTTCAGGCAATGGGGAAAATTGTGTTGGAAAATCGGACTGCGATTTAGTACCATTGTCTGTTTTTTCTTATTGGTTGAATAAAAACTTATTGAAATTGAAATTGAACTGTTAATTTGTGGCTAGGTGAAATAGAATATTATTTGAAGTTGAATCGGAATGAGGACAAAGAAGATTACCAGCAACAGTCAACATGACAGAAAATCCAACACACCAAAACAGCTCTGGTTTCGAGAGGATGGGAAAAGTCGGATTACTGCCGTTGGGCCTGTCTCCAACGGAAACCTTCATCGGTTGGAAATTGTCCATGGAATAGTTCGTGTGGGTGTAGATTTCTTCAGAAGACTTGAGAGCATTCATCATTTACTCCGTGGCCTGTAAAATGAAATCATCCGGTGAAGTTGCTGTCGTTTTAACGGCTGTTTTATAACCCACGCGATCCCAATTTATCCTTTTGGTACATCCAACCTAAAAAGCGACACATTTTATCCGTATGAACTTGGCGTATGAAATTAACTGTTTTTGTCACTTTTTATGACATTGTGAGATTGTGCCACGCATTCCTAAGTCTGCGTTCATACCAACTGATACGACTCACGAGGTACCCGAGGTGTTCCTCACCGATTTGGCTACAAGAATTGGTTGGGTGACCAGTCGTGTGTAGCCGAAATCTTCTTTCCCCATGACCACTGGTACAGTCACAAAAAAATAAACCAGATTTTTGAAAAAAAAAATCAACGGGAGTAGACTAGTAAAAACTATTTGAAAAAATATTTTTAGAAAACGAATAATAAATGTATATAATATATATAATAATAATTAATAAATTAGAAACTCAAACCCATGCACATTTTCAAAGATTTGGTCACAGAATATAATACCTTCAATTATATTTAATTAAATCTCCTCCACTGGCCAAAATACATATATTCAAGTATGAGTTTTTTCATCTTCTAATTTATTCCTTTATACATTTAAACCATTTTGTAAGGGACGCCGCACACACAAATCAAAATCAAAATCAAATCAAAAAATATTTATTCAAATGTTACCAAATTCAAAAGTGGCATTTCTGCCTACATTGTTCTTCCATGAAGGACACATATATAGCCTATAACATTATTTTTTGGGATTTAGTTTTTTAATAGTAAAAATATTTACATCTTTAACAATCCATCCATCATGTTTAACTATATATCCATCACTTGGACCATATGTTACACATTTGGCCAACCAGCCACTTTTTTGTCGCTTCAATAAAAATTGGCCTGCTCATGTTATCCGTATCCCACGTATTGGGAACCTTATTCCATTCGACCGCTGATCGGCACATTACATTACTTCTCCCAGCCTCAGACTTGGTGAAACTTTACAATTGCTTTTGGTTTTGGGGATGTCTTATCTCTGTTTCACATCTGAATTTTTCCATAATGTATGTACTTATGTATGTTAAGGAGGAGGTCTAGGGTAACAATAATGTACTGCCAAGCCTTCTAAACCATGCCGACTAAGCCAGTGGTGGCCCATTGCGGTCGACTCCGTGAATAACAGAATGTGTTATTTTTGCTTCAGTACAACGCCATGACATTGAAGTCGTACATCGGACGTATACCTGACCGCCAGACGAGAAATAAAAAGACAGACCGGAGAGAGGAGTCCGGGAAAATTTTTCCATAATAGAACGACCTCTCGTCACAAAAGCTGTCATATGCTATTTTTGTTAGTTTTAATATATAGATTTCTCTTATTGTGAAACATTTGCATTTCTCGTACAGCGGTTTGACGTCATCTGTAGAGTTGGTATTGAAAGTACTTGAATTCGAATTGACATCGCGTCTCCATTTCATTTTTCCAAATTTTGGATTAAAATATGATAGGATCAAAATGGCTTATTTTGTTCTGGATTAAGTCAATTAAACTATCTGGGACAATCATCCAGTGCTCAACCCCATAGTTGGCAAGATAATTGATATACGCATTTACGCATACTTTAAATGCAGATAGGCTTAAATGCCGCTTATAAGTATGGAGTGTTTTGATTGCTCCGTTCATTCTTGACTTTACATTATCTGCATGGAATTTGAAAGACAAAGATGGGTCAATTACTAATCCAAGTAATTTAAAACTGTAAACCCTTCTAATGTTTTTCCATTGATTGATATTATATTTGTTACAGTGAATTTGTTATCCATCGCTTTATGGAAAACCATCCATTCCGTTTTATCAAAATTAATCAACAGCTCATTTCGAACACACCATTCATGAAACTCAGCTAGTTTATTTAAGATCTCAATTATCTTATCAATACATACACCTTCCTCATATATTGTAGTATTATCTGTGTATCACCTCACGGGCAGAAGAGTAGGCTAGTCAGATATGCCTAGATTTTGTATATGTTATAGCCCTTGACCTGCTGTACAACTTGTGAAGGTCCCATCGCCAAAATTCGAATAGTTTGGCCGCTATAAATGCACAAGGTATAGTGCTACGCCCAGGGCGTAGCAAATACCTTATAAGAAACCTGACGCTTAAAATTTCCTCGTCTAAGATAAGGAATATCAGACCCCAAATCATTTGGGCATATGTCGACCAACATGCTCCGACAAATTCACTAAAAACAATACTCACTTGGGTAATTGCAAATCTCTGGCTAACGTTAACTTATGCTTGGCTCAGGAAGTCTGACTACGTTCGAATAGAAATTATCGTGACATGTATTGTATTTGATCCTGCTCGGCTTCTAAGAAAAATTGATCTGAAGATTTAATCCAAAAAAAGTACTTCCTACATAAGATGATCATTTCTCTCATTTTGGTTCACTTGTGCTAAAATGTCAGAATTATAAAGAATAGCAAATCGTTTTGAAAGCTAAAATTAATATATGCTGACTTGTTGTATCGTGCTTTTGTTATGTTCTTCCGTTTGGCAAAATGTACTAGTAAGACAAGTATTTGAAATATTGGTGAAGTTCCATCAGTACTTACCGTTGTAACATTTGAATGGTACCGAGTTGTTACATTTTGAGTAGTTGAGTAGTTGCAGAGTCTAAATGACTATCAACACACCACCAATTGTACTGCCTATTTTTTAAGTGCCAAATTTAGAATTCGTCTTCTTAGAAGGTTTACACAATTGATGTCATTTTGTCTCCAATAAAACCAAACCAAAATTTAGAAATCTCACCGTGGATTGAACAGAACTTTCACTTTAGGAATAGACACACTATGTTTAGGACAAAATGTTAAGGTTAATTTGTGGAAAACCATTGTAATTACATTAGCTCTCCAGACTATGAAGACATTTTACATTTCCTTGCGTCCAAAAGCGATTCTGGAGAAAGAGAACGCACGACTAGTTGAAGGCGAGAGAGCGTTTGGTTATTTAAAGGAAACAGAAGAGAACCATGGAAATCCTACTTGTTTCGGTTCGGCGTAGAAACTTTCAAAACGTAAACCTTTAACGTAATGCATGTACATGTCCCTCGCCTTTAAATCCTGTAGCTTTTCTAACATACATTTTGAAGAAAATTCAGAATGGAGAGACAAAGTCGTAGTTCACGGACGAATAAATCTAGTCGAAATACCAGCCCTGATCAAATTCCTTAACTCCAAACAATATTCAGCTACAAAGGGGTGAAATGTGAACAGGGGATGTCGTCTACTGGATGGTTAAATCGTTAAACGTGGTCAAGATGAAGTTGGTAATGCTGCACCAGTCAGTCGGAGCAGAAGTCGGGACTCCCTGTTGTGGAGTGGACACTGCAACCACCAGCACGAGACCCTGTCACACGTCCTTGGCTCCTATGATTCTGGAAATCTCCTAATAGAATCCCGGCAAGATCAGTACACGAATATCTTGTATTAGAGAGTCGGATTCAAATCTCTACGCGTTGACTCGAATGAAATTTTAAATTAAATGATCTCTAAATTATATTTGTTACCTACGAGTTTCAGGAAATGGGGAAGGTTTCTTCCTATAGTTGTAACGTAGTACCATTCTTTGTGCAATAATTGTAATTCAATGAATAAAAAACGACTTCAATTTAATTGATACCTGACCAGAGTCAACCGGAGTTGGAGAGGAGAGTTGTGTTTTCTAAGAATCTGAATAGAAGTAGAGACTACACTAGTAAACGATGACAGTCGGTATAATCAAAAGTTGTATCGGACTTTAAATGAGGTATTTTTTTTACTAAACGTGGCAGGGTAATTCAATCATGGCATATCATTTGAAACATTTAATTGTCAGGTGTGAAACTCATTAATCAAATCATATTCAAGTCTAATGTTACACTGAATAGAAATCAAGTTGGTTACTGTAATAAACTGTTTGG
Source organism: Protaphorura quadriocellata (assembly GCA_034698945.1). NCBI lineage: Eukaryota > Metazoa > Arthropoda > Collembola > Poduromorpha > Onychiuridae > Protaphorura > Protaphorura quadriocellata. The sequence continues at coordinate 6,779 of JAQGCA010001254.1, forward strand.
GAAGTGAAGCATTACGACTTTAGTAAAGAATTCTCTGGCTCTAAAAATATGAGAGGAAATGATACTAGAAAAGCTACGGTGTACCTTCAATTCTCAAATGTTCCATTATGTCTTACGCATTGAAAACGTCGGAATAATAGTGCATTTCTGAAATAAATAATTGAAATTGGGTCGGAAGAAGTAATTTTTAGCTTCTCATTTACTCAAATGAACGTTTTAGAGATTTTTGCGAGCAACAACATAACAAACAACTATGCCGTTTACCATTTTCGTTCAACCATGAAAATTCAATCCTTCAAGTAAGCAGCTTTCAGCAAATCATATATCTTTGAGGAATCATTTGGCGCAAGTATTCTCGATTACTCGATGATAATGCGTCTGCATATTTCGTTCTAGCAGCAATATCTAGCAGAATTAATCACGGTAATCCGATCAACGGACGGAATTCTATGGGCATATGCAATTCAACACATTACCTTGTAAATGAATGAGAGGGCGCTGGAAAGAGTACCATAAACAAATAAATTGTACAAGCACATTGAACGTATAAACTCTGACAAATATTTTGATTAAAAGAAGACTGACCGGGTTTTAAAGAGGACAAGCAACTAATGGCAAGGATCCAAATACTTCCGTGTTGGGGAAGTCCGCAGTTCTTGGAATGGAAATTTAAACCGACGAATAGAATTTCCTCGAATCAATATTTATGAACGGGTATTGAACTCTGCGCGATGTAGTTTATCGGTGTAATTGTTCGAAGAGATGCTGCAAAGTTATCGACTGGCGAAAGAAATATCAGAACACATCAACAACGACCAATCCATTTGCTTGTCTCGCTAAGACTTGTGCAAGTCTGTCCTGTCCTGTTCAACCGAAAGTAAATTGAGGATCTTTTTAATTTGACGCCCGGTAAGTGTATGTGTGCCCTCTTGAAACAGTAAGACTAAAAGCCTTGATGATAACTTTTTAATAATTTCTTCTCACCCTGAAGGCTTATTTTGATATATTCTTAGGAGATGAATTACTTGGAACAATGAGTTCATCCCATCAACGGTGAGGTCCAAATCTTGCCGATTTTTAGTGATTTCTCACGACGCAGTTGCTGAAAAGGTGAGAATCTCGTGTTATCACATAAAACCATTTGAGGATTAATTTTCTCCGATCTCCGACCGATCAACGCTCATTTTGTTTGCAGATAATCAAGTATTAAGAAAATCGACATTGGTCTATTAATTGGGATTGACACCTTAATATCTACCCGATTGAAACGGGAAAGAAGTATAATGGATTCTGGGTAAGATTTTCAATGGATTCAAAGTGTGAAACATCACATGACGGCTGATTACAGTCTGATTAGACAAGTAATAGAATCAGGTGGTTTTCTGGTTTCACCACCAACGTTTAAAAACCAAATACACTTTAAAAATTAGTAGACACAAGCATATTTATTTCATTAATTTCTGCACATTTGATGTTAGGCGGCCCAAGGAGTTCAAAATTTCAGAGTTGCCAGGAGATATCAACGATTTCTGCCGATTTAGATTGAAAATTAGAAAAGCTTTCAATGCTTCAAATGACAAAGAAGAGTTTGTTACTTCACTGGTAAAACTGGGAACAAAGTCAATCATGGGCGCGGAATCCAACATTAGAGCACTTAGCTCATGCCATTCTATTCCACCAGAACATGCTGTTTTACCTAGACCCAGACGAATCGACTGGAAAATTCCAAACTACCTCGTCCATCGAACATTGGCTAAACCTGGCAGGGAATTGATTAGGCTGCAGTGCCCCAGCTTATTTACAGAGTCAGCTCATAACCAGGCATCCCTGATTTCACCATCAAGGCGTCCTCCTGCAATGAGTATTTCATCAGTCGAATCGTCACTTGTCGAGATTCCAATCCATCGGCAATTCAGTATTTCAAACATTAATCCCCTCCATCTAACGGGAGGGATTCTATCAACATCAATGGAAGCCAAACAAGAAATGGCTCAATCATACAACCGTATTGTTCAAGCTGAAGAATCCTCAAATAATATACATGTGAAAGGTGTCTGTATTAAGCTATAAAAACCTACTGCTAACATATTGCTTTTGCAGATCCTAATCTACGGAGCACGTAAATTAAAAAACCATTTGTAATTAAGCATTAACTTATTATTTTGAAGATGTAGCAGTAATTCCACCGAAACGACAAGTGGACAAGGTGATCACTAAAATCTTGAGGTCCATTAAAAAAGTTGAACTCCCCAGAGATCATATTTTCAAATTCATGGACAGATCTGGTCGAGTTTGCTATCAATGTGCCATTTGCTTCAAGTACTTTGGCGGTCAACTTGCAAATATAAAGGTGAAAATATGTTTTTAACAGTCTATTTCACATTTAAAATAAAAATAAACATTTTGAGGAATAATGCCAAGCTATCAAGTCTTACTGATTCTGCATAGTGGGATAATACTTCGTGAAACGACAACTAAGGATGTTAAAGTAGAATGCTGATTAATAAATTACTCTTATTTCAGGTACACCTCAGAATTCATACCGGAGAAAAACCTTATAGATGCAAGGTGTGTGGAAGACATTTTCGCCAATCAGCACATCTAACGAATCATTCGTATGTTCATTCAGGTGAGATGCAATGATTCGTACCCGTAATACTCTTTTGCACTACCGGCCATACTATATGTGAAATAATATATTTGTCAGTTTTGACATCACTTTATAACCTTAGACTTGCTGTGTGTAGAAATACGTACAGACATGCACTAATATAATTGTTGCTATTCAGCAAATTCTTTGGAAATGTTCAAGTCTTAAAAAACTCTAGTCCCGCACTTGTGTCTACAGTAGAAAGTTAGGGTTTGGCGAATATACTTTAGCATTAGGAGCATGAGCAAAGCTTGCAAAATGCCAGTGATGCCGCTAACTCTATTGGCATACTGATATTCAATTATTCCTAACCCTCTATTTCTTACCCTGCATTTCTACTCTGTGTGCATGATTGGGCTTGATCTATTTAACTGCCAAATATGAAGATTTCTTCTCCCAGTGGTGTTTCTTTAGAGTGATTCTGATTTCGTGTCACTTTTCAAACTCACTCCGGTTTCCAGACCACCATATTATTATGTATCCCGAACATGCAAGAAGTTGTAAGGCGTTTCTAACACTCGAACACATCTATTTCAGGTACAACACATCATGAATGGAAAATTTTGCCACAAGCGGCTAACCAGACGGACTTTCCTGTTGCAACGCACGCAGCTCCAAAAGAATGACTTAAAAGATTTATTGTGTATGCACTTGTCAGTATTTGAAGCGTTACTCAGCGATCACCTGCATGTGCGACCATGGCAAAGTCCAAATATTGCCTCGGCCACATTACCAGCTCGAACAACCACCATGTCGACCCGAAGCACAGCAGGACCATGCCAAAGCAGTGGAGACCGCAACTCCCATACCTTTGGACCAACAATCATCCGACCTATAACGTAGTTAGTACTGACACGACTATAACGTCCAACACACCAGCCAGGGGAGCAGCCACCCGTTTATAAGGACCGGTCACCCACGAGTTAATGTGTCTCAGTCGGGCCGGTAGCACCCACACTAAGCATTACCTTACAGTCTTCGACCTAGTTGTGATCAAAGTTGTGGTGGACTTTGGACTTTGTCGCGTGGTGTGCTTGGTCGCACGTGGAGGTGGGCGCTGAGTGTCCCAGGCACTTCAGAAATACTGAGAAGTGCTAACGGAATAGATCGACAGAAATAGTTACTACAACTGACAATTCTTTCGTCAACCTTCAAAGGAAAGCCATGCTATTTTATATAATTTACATACAGCCACAATATGTTCGGTAGTATAGTCGTATGAGATTTATTCAAATGGTAAGCGTACTTCATTAGCGTAAGCTTACTTACTTACATCCAAGAAATGCTGACAATGCATGAGTAATTCTTCCCTCATCATGTATTAGCCTGAAGGTATTTACACCAGGTGTGGTGGGAGTTTTCCTATACATTGACAAAACAGAAGAAGGAAGAAGCCAAGCAAATCAAGCTATGGACCTGTCTTATTCTTGCACATAAAATTCAAATTAATTTAATATAATTTTAATGTAGAGGTTAAATTATTTTGAAGGCCTGTGGAATTCAACCCTGAAATCTTGACCTATTTTTGTAAATGATATTTTGAAGTAACTAACTAATGTCTAGTTTAAGGTCAAACGTGTCAAGTTGCAATATAGCGGTACGCTGATTCTGTGGTGCAAGTGAAAGTTTTTATTTGTCTGTTTGATGGTTCAGGTGAACTCATTTTGACACATTTCAATATGTTTCATATTTCACTACATAAGTCTGGTTGAAATCGACCCCATACCTTTCAAACCCATCCATCTCACCTGAACCAAAATATATGTGCTATAAAAAGAACTAACGGCATATTAGACGTTCAGCATTAGAGAATTGGAATTGGATTACGTGTTCTGTGAGCAGGCGGTGAGTCCCAGACTTGGAACGGAATTCGTTCAGTTTGTTTGTCAAAATGTGTAAGGTAATGACTCTGGCCGTCATAGCGTTCCTTTGTGGAAAAGCAACAGGTGAGACACTCTGGAGAAATTAACTACAGTGAAACCTTATAAATAGGACCATCCCAGAAAAAAAATTAGTCCCATTTTGAAAGTGGTCTTATTTGGAAGGGCTTTTAACGTAATGGTCTACCAGAAAATAAATGTCGTCCATAATCATTATAGAGTTTCACTGAAGTCGGACATAAAATTTAATAACGCGCAAACGTGATAAAAATATATTATGACTTTAGGTGCATCACGTCAATGCTTCAAATGCAGATCACGCGGAGAATTAGGCAACTGTAGAGATCCATTTCCTTTCAATGGGACAACCGGATATGCGCAAGCAGGGATTCACCTCGTGTCATGTCCATCTGGTTGGTGCACTAAAAAAATTGAAGGAGTGGGTGGTCCTCCAGATGGTAAACGAAATAATTATTCCTTAAATCAAGCTAAAGTTAATAGAGTGTTCTAAAGGTCCTCTTTGGAACGCAACAGTTTTTGACAATTGATGCTGAAAGTTTCCAGTTTTAAATCTGAGAATGAATTCAGATGGCTGCACATACTGCACAAAGAGTTGAATTAATTTACTCGGTGTATGCAGTACAGTTTGTACATTGGATTGATAGACCGAGATTACCACACATGTCTCGAGCCATTGTTGGATTGTGCGATTGTGCCCAACAATTTAATCAATCAAATAAACTCTTTTGAGGCTGAAACAAGTTATTTAACCAACACTTTCTTTAGCTATACTAAATTAAATCTGAAATTAACTTTTAGAAATAGATGATTTCGAGTTTAGTTTGTTGTTTTACGTATGCTGAAACTCTGTCTCATTCTATAACCTAAAAGTTTCCATGTGTGTTAATTATTTCCTTGACATTGTTTTTGACGGTATAGGCAATAGACGGTTGTTGCGTATAAGTAGTGGAATTGTATCTATGTGAATTTAAGAGAAACTACCCTTCTACCCAGGGCTATCTCACGAATGAATAGAACAAAGGATTAACTATTCTCGTCTATCATACGCAACAGGAGCTCGAAGGTGCACAGAAAATAATTCAGCCACCAATATTTTAACGTACGATAGGATTAATGTGTCCAACATTGTTCGAGTTCTGCGTTAATTACTTTTGTATGTAGTATCAGGGACCTGGAGCTAAGGGTTACCATTCCTATGGCAAAATAGGTTAGACACGGAGATAGGATTTTCGACCATGAGAAATCATAGTTTTGATGCAGTGGTTTCTGTCCCATTTATGAAGAGTAGAAAAAAAACTTACCTCTATGTCAAACTGAGACCCTGACTGTGGTGACTGCAAAAGAGTTGACTCGAAAATTCTAATGTTTAACCTCCCCAGGTCAAGGTGAAGTTGAGAAAAAGTTGAGGAAAAGAAATGTGGCAAGTTTGTCTCGACTTTCCCTCCCGCGCCCATAGAATGGCGAGACAAACTTGCCACATTTCTCTTTCTTTCCTCAACTTTTTCTCAACTTCACCTTGACCTGGGGAGGTCAAACATTGAAATTTTGAGTAAACTCTTTTGCAGTCACCACAGTCAGGTTCTCAGGTTGACATGGAGGTAAGTCTGTTTTTCTACTCTTCATAAATGCAACAAAAACCACTGCGTCAAAATTATGATTTCTCATGGCCGAAAATCCTATCCCCGTGTTTAACCTTCTTAGCTAGAATCATTTTTGTTCCGAAAATAGATTAATTTTGATTTATCTTCTGCTTTAGTTGTGATAATTTCGTCGTATACAATAACGCTGAGATGATATATAAGTATATTGTCATCATCAGGGGAATTATCAAGTGTGTAACTTGTAATTTGTAATGTCTGTCTTGTCTAATGCGTTTGGTTTCAATAAATACAAAAATAAATACATATATACATATCACGGGGTTATCGCACACGCACAGTTATGCTTAACTCTGGCTTTTGTATTTGGCCTCAAAAATTCAAAGATTAGTCCGCATAGTTCTGACGGAGGGAAATTTTTGAAAAAATTTAATTATTTTGAAATTCCGTGCCATGTTGTATACTTTTCCATAGCGTCATACCCCGACGGAGGAGACCACAGGGTTCGAGAAGCCGTCCTTAACGATACTGGCTACTTCCATATGCGCATTGATGTTTGGCGAATATTGATAGCAAGTGACAACTTCGGTCTTGTAATGAAGTGTTATATTAATTTAATTTAGATTTCGGGACCGCTACGGAACGGGCATGCCTTTTACAAGCCCCATCGGACAAAGAAGAACGCTGCATAGAGATCAAAGAAAGTTTCAAAACAGTTTTACGTTGCTTCTGTCGTGGAGATGTGTGCAATTCGTCTTACAATATAATTAGAGATTGGTTAGCGATACTACTGTGTGCACTGTTTCTACACATTACATGAAGGATTTAGATGCACTCCGTTCGTCATAAATCCGATGAGTCATTACCCAATTGTTCATTATTGGTTTTAGAATAATAATGATAAAGGATTGAATTTCATTTTGTGAGGAGCACGTATTGATGAGGCGGTTGAACTTTTTGTATATTGTGCTCTCTCACTTTGTTCATAAGACTGCAGCAAGGATACTCCAATTTGCAATTTAGAATGGAGTATTCCGTGAACTAAAATCACAATTAATAATACGTATGTACATGTTGTATGCCAAATACGAAGTAGTTAGACTGTGTCAACGATGTTGGTGATTAATTTTTATTTTGTAAACCACAACTACGCGTATTTTTATTCAATCTTGTCAACAATAATTAAAATTGGACCAGGAGCTTCAAAACTATGCTAATGAAGATAAAATAAAATGCAAGTAAGAGTTCCCATCATTAGTAGTTACGGGGATCATCTAATTTTTCTATTAGAAAACTTAATACGTATTTATATTTTCTATCATGTATGTCTCTGTGAATTTTTTGAAAATTTCTCACATTGCTCACTGGCACAATAAAACGGCCGGGATTTAAAAGAAAAAATAAACAATTTAATGATTTTAAGTTAGTGGAAATGTAAGGCTGGGAGGCCTTCGCGCGCGGTTTCTTAACTATTTTCCTTTCTCAACCTGCCAAGGCATGCGAGTCCATGCAACTAGCCTCGCTTGCAGCGCGCGGCGCTGGCGCGCGCATCATTTAACGCCCAAGTTATACAGATTTTTGAACTCAGCACAGTTTGATTGACTTAAATTCCGAGTTTCATTCAATTCCGGATGTTACACCTCGCGCCGTTCCATTGTTAGTGTAAACATCGCATTGCAACAGGCAGAAATGCAAAAATAAAACTCACAATTAGCTTTTCGAATTTATGGTAGAAATGTTAAATACCGGGACTACAATTTTAATTCATTTCAGAAAAATTTAATGGGACCGGCCGAGGTAATCACATAAAATGTCATAAAATAATTACAAGGTAATGTCTGTTTCCTGAATTCTATGAAAATTTAAATCTTAAGAATCATGAAATCCCAATGTGAGAAAAAATCAAGTTATCCCTGTCTGAACTAAATTGGTTTGGACTAATTCTTCCGGTTTCCATATTCACTAGAGTTTTGCCTCAGCCTATAATACATGCAGTAAACTTATAACGTCCACTTGATCAGCAACATAAATAATCCCAGTACAAAATCTCAATTCTTAAATATGTTAATCAGGTAACACGTCAATCATATTTTATAAATTATTTCTTGTCCGTAAAAATACTCCAAGGAGATTCAACGGCAATTGTTGGCAACTTGAGTTGTTCCGAGTACAGAAGAATGGATGGCTCCGAGTAGTCGAACGGGAAAGTTGAAGTTTGATGCGACACCAGTGAATGGGAATTACGCAACGACGAAAAGGGTGAAATAATTGATCCGTGGCTGTGACACAAAAAAAATACAAATCCCAAAAAATATGGTGTAAAATTTGTTTCAGAACAACTTCAGATTTAATCCAACTTAAAAGTTCGGTAGGAAATGTTTGTATTTATTCCATCTCTACAACATGCAAAAAGATTCCTGTATTCTTGATGAGACGAAATATTCTAAAGGACTAAGGAAGGAAAACGCTAACGCAAAACAAATATTTCATGGCCAGGTCAATTACAGGAATTGCTGCCAACTTACCTTGTTTCAGCATCCACGAAACTATACTCTCAGTTTTATGAAGACAGTCCGTACACATTCAAAACTTTAGAAATATATTCGTAATACTTAACCGTGTAAAAGTATAGTCACTCATTACTTTCTTTCAATCTCCAGTGAAAAGAATACAAGATAGATGATATTCGTTACAGTATTTGTTAATTCTATGATCTGGTTATTAGATTTCGTTACAGAAGTCTTCAAAATTGTCTGGATAATTTTTACAATACAGAAGCACATGCAATTATAATGTGTTCAAGTCACTTGGAGAAGTATTTACAAAACAGTTAGTATATCCACATGCATTTATGCTTTTTAGTATAAATATAAATGCTCCCAGATTATTTTACAAAATTGATTAACAAAAGAAGTATTTTGTTTTGAGTGGCTAGTTATTACTATACTAAGAGCAAGAATTTCGACACCAACAAATTGGATGAGTAAGAGCATCTTGTTGTTTTATTGTTATTTAATTTAAAGTGATTCGCAGGATGAAAAGGGGCAGTTCACAGTGCAGAGGATAGTAAAGATAAAATTATATTATTAGACAGTTAGTACAAATGATCAGGTTGCATGTTTTAAGTCTTATTCAGAGAGAGGAACTATTCGTTCCCATACAATATCATTCTTTCTGCATTTTGCGTACAAAAGATTTGGCAATCCACGTTCGGTCAATTCAAACGACAGGATTTTCTTTCCTTATTCCACAAAATATAACTTATTTGATAACAATGTCAGGGGAAAACTTATTTCTTACCCTTAGCATGCAGTAGTAATAGTAATTAACAGTCCAAAATGTCCTTCACACCAAAAATTAAAATCTTGCAAAGCAAAAATGAAACTACAGCGGTATTAGTACATAAAGAAAGAAAACGCAGCTAGCAGGACGGTCATTAAAACATAATTATTGTGTTTTCAATAAATGGTTTCTTCACCTCAAAGCAGGTTGCTGTCTAGATGGCGTTGCTTAGTCAATAGCAATGGAAAACGGTGTAGTACATGACCGTGCGCCATTGCAGTTGGAGTATGTACATGTGTTAGTAATTAGTAGAAACGCTTCTTAGAAGAATGATGCGGAGTGAAGGAATGATGTCTTAGAAATTGAGTCCAGCTTCATGTCGTTCTTTGTACAGTTATTTTTTAGTTCTCTCAGTCTTTGTCCGATTTGCCACAGCAGTTTTATGTCAGAACGTAAATTCACCTCCGCCTGGATCAAGCATTTGAATAAGTTAATTTTCTGCTATACTCAATAGTAGAGTACATGACATACTGCATGATTTTAATGTAGGTTGCGCAATAATTAAAAAATATCAGGATCTCCTGCAAATCCGTTTTTTGATTGCATATGGGTATACTATTTTCAAAAAAGCGAGAAACACAGTTGCGTGTGTCAATTATAGATCTTACTTCCTAATATTATCTAATCCCTCAGTTGTCTGTGATTGTTTCTCAGAGCCCGTTAAATTAATAAATTATCAATTGGTATTAACAGGTGGTCTAATGAATAAGAAAAGTAATATCTCATTATTGTCCGATTATACTGGGTCACTGAAACATTCAGTTATTATTGGACAGCTTATGCTTCGAATGGTGACTAATTGGACTCTGGACTCTGGAGAAGTACAAGCAAATGTCTTTCCGTCTGACGAATATCATTTGGGAATTAATAATGAATTTGATGATGAGTCATGTAATTCAATGTTTAAAATGCGGTCTGCTTAATAGATGTCCATTTTGAGAATAATAAGAAAACATATGTTATGGTATTTTACTTGTTGATTTCAAAGAATGCGAAGAATGGTCGTATGCTTCTTAAAATGTTCGGTTCCAGCCCATTTTCTTCCCGACGCTCGTTTAGAGAGAGTACATTTCTTTTATGTGGAAAATCATGAAAAAATGGCGGATGTTGTGAAGCATATTTTGCTGTCTCTGGGTCAGACAAGTAAGGATCGTTTTCAACGTAGTTGGATGCCTGTTGATATAATAAAATATGTTTAGACGAATGCTGGTGAACCGAATACCGCAAGGTATACCTGTGTCGGAATTGGCGGAAGAAAAACTCCTTCTGGAGCTAACGCCTCAGCACTCATGGTACCATGACCGCCGGTTGGATGAGAGGAACCACTACTGGATGGGCCGAAATTGCTCATTGAACCAAAATCATTACCTTTTTTAAAAAAAAAGATATCATCATTTTGTTGACTGATCACAACCGCATAAGAGTCAGATCAGCAAAGCGGTTAGATTAGTATTGCTTAGATTGCTTAATACATATATGACGAGTAACAGTTGAATGGATTCAAGGTGTACAATGAAGGGTAAACTTATAAAGGATAGCCAAGCAAGTACTGAACAAAGTAGTTGTGTGTGCATTATTTTTCCAGAGTTCAAAATATTTAGCAATAACCGCTGCTTAAGAAATTCACATTAAATCATTTTCCAGGCCTGACAGGAATTTCCACACCGTTTTTCCAGACAAGGTTAATATATTCGGAAAACATGCACTTATAATTTTCTTTTTAGCGTGGAATTGGACGGTTGCATTGATGGTTGAAATACTAGTTAAACTAATTAACGTATCTTTACCTCAGGAGTCACACACAAGCTGTGCTCATTGTTTATCTCAAGATTGGTAAACAAATCCTCACATGTGTCATATATGGGGATATGTCTATACATAATGTGTATGTGCCCTGTGGGGCGGGGTGATGGTTGTCAAGGAGAATTGTTTTATCTTACGATGGAAATACAAATCAATCAAAACAAAATAAATAAAATAAAACAAACAATAAATATAAAATGAATCTGTGAAATGCAAATAATATATGTAAATGAACATAAAATACTAGGTAATTGAATAAATATACCTAGACAGACTAAATACTATTAATAAAGATAAATGTGTTTAAAACTTATTAAGTAACTGATTTTTAGAAGCGACCCACAGTATGAATCCCTAAATCAGAGTGAGGTTAGAGTTTGTAATGGGGGCACACACCCTACTCTAGGTATCCTCCCACCTATCTAGAATAATTCCGAAAACCGATCCCACAAAGGGGGCATTACCATTTTCGTAGGATGGAGTTACGAGAAATGTAGCTGTAACTCATCAGTAACCTTTACATTTATGTACAACACGGTTGCACATAAATCCGGTAGAGTAGTAGCTGAACCAGAGCCACCGTAGTATGATAGAGCAGGTCTGCCCTCTCTAATCTCACTATACTGGGGTTCAATCCTCGGCCT